>CM035411.1:66168964-66453964 GCA_020310875.1 Ceratopteris richardii
AATCATATGAGTATGGTCTATCTAGGTATCAAGCTGCACAACCATATGGTCATTAGTTAAATAGGTTGATCTTAGACATTCTATAGATTAGGCCATTAGACCATAGATAAACACTTCTCACAGCACTGAATCACATCTTACATCCTAAAGTATGCTAAAAAACACCCTGCGTGTAGTCACACAGTGAGGCCATAGCAAATTCAATTCTAATCTGCCCGTTGGTCTCCATTTACACCCCTCGACATTTGGTGAACCCAATGTGAATCATGATAATTGCATGCTTAGGATTATTAGAAGTGTTTCATTATTAATTATAAATTTAACTTTTACATTCGTCTTGTTTGCAGGTGAGTGGAGAAAGGAGCTTAGTCAATTGCAACGAAAAGTCAAGATCTTGCTGGCACATACCCTTTTCCCTAACTGTTGAGGGTTGTTCTCTAGCAAACTGAGCACCTCCACGGGAAGAGGGGCATTCAAGATGGAGGAGCCTCACCACTTCTCCCCGTCCCCCCCCCTCCCATCGACATACAAGAAGATCATCATTGCACAATTACTTCTAGTTCTAAGAATGATAGTAACTGCATGTTAGATCATAGGACTTTTAATTTTTATTTTTGAAAAACAAAGGAAACCTTTATAACTTGCATTAGAATTTACTTTAATAGTGCAAGAAATGATTTTTGTTCTAGAAAGTTAGTGTTACTTTCTCCATTTAGTTATTTACTGTTATTTCTTGTATTTTTCCTATTTTTTAGTAGTATATAAAATTCCAAAAAAAAATTAAAAAAACTTATATAAAAATATATAAAAATATATAAAAATACAATTTCCATTGGAGTAAATTTTGGGGTAAAAAACTAAAAATACAAAAACAGAGTAATTACAATCTCGAAACCAAAGTAAAAAGTTGAACATTTTAAATATATGGATAAATGAAAATATAAGTAGAAAAGCCTAGGTTTTAGTAAAGTCAAAATTCCTCGATTTATCACCTAGAGATAGTTTTAGACAATTTATAGAGCTACTAGAGCCCACTATTATAGATTTAGTACTCCATTCTAGGCGATATCAAGAGCACAAGATGGAGAAAGTGTTTAAAAGTATAATGAAAGCAAAACAAGGGGCATAGACTGTACAAGCAATCCTATGAGAAAAGGATAAATTCACTAGGCTGAATATCACTGAATACCTGGATGTGTTTGAAGAGCAAGTACAATCCAGGGATTACTTGACAATGTACTAGTAAAGTACTTCAGCCGTGTTTTCACTGGATCCATACTTGAAAGCATCCATGTGCATTCTAGTAAACCTTGGGCTGAATTTAGGAAAGAGCTTCATAAAATGTTTTTTCTTGAGGATTTTAGTCAGCACAGCCGAGAAGGATTTTTGAGATGGGTGAATTCCCCTAAACTAATGAGTCTCTAACTCATCTTCATGGTGAGTTTATGAGACAATTTGCTCACCTTCCGGAGGAAGATATGAATGCATTAAATCCTGACCTTATTATTCACTTCCTCAAGGTATTGAGTCTAGAGGATAGAGCTAAAGTAGAGTGAAGAATAAAAAAGTCTGCTAAAAGGTATGGTTTGACTGATGATTGGGAAAATGTAAAATGTGAAATAGAGGCTGTAGCTTAAATGAAACAATGATAATCTATTCTTTATGAAAAAACTATTTCTACTCAACCTAGAGATTTACCTACAACAAGGCACACTAATATACCAATGCTTGCAACTGTGGTTACAACTAATGTTGCAGTTGCCCCTAAGGCTCCAATTGAATCTCAATCAGATATTTTGTGTAAACAAGTGGAAAATGTAATGACTATGCAGACATCTCTTTCCAAAGAGGTTGCTCAATTAAACAATAAAGTGTATTCCATGAGCCTGCATGAGCCTCGCACTAGCAGTAGTGGCTTGGGCCAAGCAACTATGACTACACCCATACATGTTGCTATGCCACAATTTACTCCTCCTCAGCTAGTTTATTAGCCGGTTCTTCCTACTCAGTCCACTACTCAAAGAAATATTGATAAAAGAGGAACTGGTGATAAAAGGTGTGTTTGGTGTGATAGTCAAGATCATGCGATGTATTCTTGTGATGAGTTAAAGAATGTGAAAGATAATCAATTGGTAGTTGAAATTAATAGAAAATAATGTGACTTTAGAACACGACTTCCTTTAGCCGTTAATTGGGTCAAAGGAGGCATGAAGAACTTATATGAAAACTTAACTATTTCCAATGCAAATGCTAGTACCTTTGCTGCTAGATTAGAGCCATTTGATGAGAGGAATCTTTATACTGCAAGCCAAAATCCCTATTCTATCGAGGCACTGGTGAAAGCTAGAGACAAAATCATGTGCAAAACTATATGGCAATCTCCTATTGACCAAGCCTCTATATATTCTCACATTGCCAATGTTGAGGTGAAACAGAGACAAGATGACATGCAAGATGATGTAGAAGAGGGAGATAGAAGAGTGACAAGAAGGCAAACTAGAGAAAATGAGAAGAGAAATACTAATAATGAAAAAAGAGTGCAATTTGAAGATATTGCAAACTTGTCTCAGGAAGAAAAAAGAAGATTAATCAAAGGAGGAAAGAAACCATTAGAAGAAAATAATCAATCACAGGAAAATCAAAATGCCCCAACTAAAGAAGAAAAGAAGAAAATTGTAACTAAAAATAATCAAAGTCAAAATATAAAAAATGAGCAAAAAGATGATCAGAAACAAGGTGAGAAAAAAGGGAAGAAGAAAGGAAGGAGGACTCCAAGAGCAATTATGATCTTGGAGCTTGAGAAAAAGAACGGCGCTAGAGAGATCCTTAATGATATACTACTAAAAATTCAAGTCACTATGTCCCTTGAGCAAGTGTTTTCGATCGCAAAACCCGGGTTCAACTTGAAGAAAATATTGAATGTATGATTGAGCTTTCAAAAACCACTACATTGATAGAAGAACTTGAGATTGCTTTCCAAGGAAAACTAGAATCAAAATTGATCACTCTTGATTCTATTAAGGAATATGAGCTGATTACTAATTTCTTTCTAGAACATGAAGTTAAAATTAATACTAAATATACAACTCTTGAAAAGAAAATTAAACCTGTACTCATCCATTGCCTAAAGATAGTTATGATATATTTAGATGAGTGTTTGAGGATCCTATTCTTAGAGATTGATCTAGGATAGGACATGCATTTACGGAAGAGACTATGAAATATATTAAATTTAGAGAAGAATTTCTTTTAGAAATAGAAAAAGATCAATTTAGAAAGATGATTATGCAACATGGAAAGACATTTTCTTTATTTCCACACGAAATAGGATGCGCTAATTGTTGGAACAAAACACTCACAAATTGATGATTACAAAGAGCTTGAAGCAAGTCTATGATCAGATTGAAGTTCAAGAAGTCATTTGAGGAAGTGAAGAGATCACAGAAGTGAAGCTTGTATACATATGTACATTACAGTTGGAAATTCTTGTAATATGAGTATAGATAATCCTTAGGATGATAAGGAGTAATGTAATAGACACGGGATAAGTCTAGAACCATATGTATATAAGTCAATGATGTAAAGAAATACATGAGAGAGTCATTAGAAGACAAGTGTCATAGAGATAGATGTGAACAGAGTCATCTTCAAAAAAATAGCGATGAGTATTTTGTAGATTTCTCTCAGTCTGATCATGTGGATCAGAAATCCTTTTGTACACATCTAATCTAGAAACTAACATGTAGACTTCTCAGAGTAGCGCACTTTTTCGTGTCAATGTTTTACTAAGATCTCAGTGCATAGTGTAAAGTTTTTGATGAGTGAGCATTCAAAATCTAAGTTAGAAGGTAAGGAATCTATGGCTAAAAGCATTTAGCAAAACGGGATCTGTGCTGTGAGAAATCAACCTTAGAAGTTACCTATGTCAAAGTTGCTTGTTCAGGAAGATAGTTTCTAACATACTTTTGATCTTAAAGAATCAAATTAAAGTTTTAATGATTCTTTTGAAGGACTGATGGTTGATATGATTGCGCAAAGGTAGTTTGAAGATATATGTATCATTGGTTTGAAGAAATCTGAAGATATGTGCAAGTTATAAAGTCAATGACTGAAGCAGACTTTCTGAAGAAGGATTTTCTTTACTTAGAGAAGTGTTAATGAAAGTTTTGATAAATTAAGACAATATTTGTGTAAAGATTGATCCATAACTGATATAGAGGTGTTCTTAGATCAGTATAGATCAAACCTTTGAAGATTAAGAGGTCTCCAAATAGTGGTATCAGAGCTGAAGGTGCAATACAAGTGAAGTAAAGAGCATTGGAAGTCCCGAGTATTACAGACATTGAAGTTCTTTCAAATTAAAGGAGTACAGGATCAAAGTTTGAAAGAAAACATGAAGGAGAATCAAGTATGAGTTCAAAGGATCAAGAAGGATTGAAGCTTCATACCAAAGGTACACTTTATTATCATAAATCATAGTAATTGCAGACACAGAAGATCAAAGATGGGAGAAAGCTTGCAGATTGATAAGCTAGATAGGGAGAACTATCCAGCTTGGTCCATGAGGATGGAGGCATACCTCATGAGTAAAGATTTGATGGCATTCATTATAGGAGAAGAAGAAAAGCCTGAGTTTGAAGATCCTAGTGTTCCAACTAGGGAGGAACTTGCAGGTTTGAAGAATTGGATGAGAAAGGATGCTCAAGCTAGGAGCATCATTTACATGGCAGTAAATGATTATCTTCTTCCTCACATCAGAGGATTAGAAAGTGCAACAGATGTGTGGAATGCTTTAAAAGAGCATTTCCAAAACACAACTAAGTCTAGGAAGTCCTCATTATGGGCAGAATTCACAACCTTCAAGAAGAAGAGCTCACAATCAATTTCTGATTATGCTTGGGAGCAATAGATGAAGACATTGAAGAGGATAAGTTGGTAAGGCAAATACTTACAGGTCTGAGAGGAGATGAGAAGTGGAAGCCTTTCATATTGTCCATAGAATTGTCACTTGATCACTTTACTCCTGATCTTAATCAATTGCTAGGACACATGCTAACTTTTGAGTAGGACATTAAAGGAGACAATGATAGGAGTGCAAGTCAATCTATGTACTCCAAGGACAAGAAAAAGAATGGCAAAGGGAAGCAGTCAACTGATGATGAAGGAACTTCAAGTCAAGCTAACTTTACAAAAGGAACGATGAACTTTAGAGTAAAGGAAGATGAGGTAAGAACAAAGATAATACTAAAGCTTGTTGGATTTGTGGCAAAACCAATCATTTGGCAAATGATTGTTGGTATAACAATCAAAATGGAGAAAATAATAACCAGAGCTTCAATCAAAGAGGTAGAGGAGGTAGAAACCAAAGAGGCAACTTTAGAGGAAGAGGTGGTAGGACATCATATGCTAGAGGAGGTGGAAGAAGTTTTCAACCTCAGTCCTATAACAATAATTACTATAATTATGCATCAGATCAAAAGGATGACATGACTCTTATCTTGAATGCAACTCATGAAGCAATAGGAGAAGACCAAAGGGTGTTCTATATTGACTCAGGATGTAGCAATCATCTGAGTGGCAATATATCATTGATGATTGACATGGAAGCAAAGGTGAATGGACATACAATTCAAACAAGTGACAACACTAAGCATAAAGTGGAGAGCATTGGATCAGTGAAGAAAAAGAGTGGAAGTACACTTTTGAGAAAGGTACTTTATGTTCCTACTATTCCTAAAAACTTGATAAGTGTAGGGCAAATTGTGGAGAAGGGATATGAAGTCAGATTCACAAATAATGGTGTTTATGTGCAAGATCCAAATCAGGGATATAGAAACATCATTGCAGGTAAAAAGGAAGGAAGATTGTTTACTCTCAAAGTCCAAGGTAATGTGGGACATGCCTTATTTACTTATGGAAGTCAAAAGATGTCTGAGTTAGACCTATGGCATAAAAGGATAGGTCATTTCAATGAGAGAGCCATAAAGGAAATGTCAAGAAAGCACACAAAAGTTCATACAATAAATCATGATATAAGTATTCAAATATGCTTGAATTGATTCATACAGAAGTGCGGGGTCCTTCAAGGGACTATAACATAAATGGATCCTGATATTATGTGTTGTTTGTTGATGATGCAACCAGATGGGTTACTTTATATGTAATCAAGGACAAATCAGAAGTGTTCAAGACATTCAAGCATTATCATGCTTATGCAGAAAGGATTACAGGACAAAAGCTCAAGAGGTTGAAATCAGATGGAGGGGGAGAGTATTTTTCTAAAGAATTTGATGATTATTTGTGGAATGCAGGTATAAAAAGAGAAGTAACTTGCAGGTACTCTCCTCAACAAAATGGAGTTGTAGAAAGAAGAAATAGAACTCTTATAGAGTTTGCAAGAGCAATGATGAAGGAAAAGAATTGTCCAAACTACTTATGGGCAGAAGCTATCAACATTGCAACATATCTTGTGAATAGGTTACCTTGTAAGGCTTTGGATGGAAGAACTCCTTATGAAACATGGTGGGGTAAGAAACCTACTCTTGATCATTGTAAGATATTTGGATGTTTAGCATATGCTTATGTTCCTTCACAATTGAGACATAAGCTAGAACCCAAAGCAGAGAAGTATGTGTTTATTGGGTATGATGATAGACAGATGGGTTACAGATTGTGGAGTCCATCCACAAAGCAATTTCTTGTTACCAAAGATGTTACATTTGATGAGCAAAGCACATGGTATACAGGGTCAACAAATGATTATGCAGGTGTTGAAGAAATACAAAGGAAAGAGAAGACAAAAGTAAGTGTGTATGAAGAAGATATTGATGATGTTGATTATAAAAGTAAATTGCAGGACAATGTTGAAGATGCGCCAAGATTTGATCCATAATCAAATGTGGCTGAAACTTCAAGAAGTGCAGAGGTTAGAAGTTCCTTAAGAGAAAGGAAAGAGCCTATCAGGTATAGCTATGATACATATTTCCTAACAACAAAATATTATGCTTAAATTGTGAAGACAGAAGAGGATCCAATCACATATGAAGAAGTATGGTAAACAGAATTGGGAGAAGGCAATGCAAGAAGAGTATGATGCTCTACTTGAAAATGAAACATGGGAATTGGTGCCAAGACCAAAGAATCAAAAAGTCATTGGATGTAAGTGGGTGTATAAAACAAAAAGGTTTGCAGATGGTAAAGTGTCTAGATACAAGGCTAGACTTGTGGTCAAAGGTTATGCCCAAACTTATGGGATAGATTATGATGAAACCTTTAGTCCTGTTGCTAAGATGTCTACAATTAGATCATTGATTGCTATTGCTGCTTGTAAAGGATGGAAGTTATCACAATTAGATGTGAAGAATGCATTCCTGAATGGATACATTGCATATCAAGTATACATGGAGCAACCATAAGGCTTCATGGATTCAATTGGATGAGATTATGTGTGTAAGCTCAAGAGAGCTTTGTATGGGTTGAAGCAGGCTCCAACAGCATGGAATTACAGGCTTGTTAAGTTCTTGAATGAATGTGGATTTCAAGCATCAAAGGCAGATAGTAGCTTGCTAGTGAAAGCAAGTGAAAATGGATACATATACATGTGTATTTATGTTGATGATATTATTGTCACAGGTACAGATGCTCAAGGAATCAATGAGCTTAAGAAACAAATAGAGAAGGAGTTTAGGATAAGTGATTTGGGAAACTTATCTTATTTTTTAGGAATGCAGATTGTTTATACTCAACATGGAGTATATGTTACACAAGAGAGATACTTGAAGAATCTTCTGGTCAAGTTCAATATGGAGGATTGCAAGTCTTCAACCACACCATTGGAGGTAAATCATAAGTTGAGCAGGTATGGAGGTGAAGAGTTTAATGACATGAAGAAATATCAGAGTTTGGTAGCTACTTTAATCTATGCTACCTTGAGAAGGCCAGATCTATCATATGCAGTAGGTGTGTTATCACAATTTATGCGTTGTCCAAAGAAGACCCATTGGATTGCAACTCAAAGGGTACTCAGATATATCAAAGGAACCCTAAGTGAAGGTTTGTATTATGGATTTACTTCTGATACAAGAATCAAAGTGTTTAGTGATGCAGATTGGGCAGGTGATTCAAATGATAGAAGGTCTACTCATGGGTATCTCTATTATATTGGAGATAAGTTAGTCTCTTGGTGCTCAAAGAAGCAACATACAGTTGCTTTGTCATCTACAGAAGCTAAGTATAAAGGAATGGTAGAGGCTGCAAAAGAAGTGATATGGTTAAAGACCTTATTGGAAAGTTTTGGAACTGATCAGAGTACTCCGATTATTTTTGAAGACAATATGAGTTCATTATATTTGGCAGCTAACCCTGTTTTTCATGCCAGGACTAAGCATATAGAGATTCAGTATCATTTCTTGAGGGAAAAGGTACTAGATAAAGAGATTGAAGTGTTGTATACTCCAACAAAAGAACAAGTTGCAGATATGTTGACAAAAAGCTTGGATGGACCTAAGCTACAGAGGTTCAAAGAGATGGCACGAGTAAAGAAGAATGGAATAATCACAATTAGTGATTGAGGGGGAGCTGTTGGAACAAAACAATCACAAATTGATGATTACAAAGAGCTTGAAGCAAGTCTATGATCAGATTGAAGTTCAAGAAGTCATTTGAGGAAGTGAAGAGAGCTCATAAGTGAAGCTTGTATACATATGTACATTACAGTTGGAAATTCTTGTAATATGAGTATAGATAATCCTTTGGATGATAAGGAGTAATGTAATAGACGCAGGATAAGTCTAGAACCATATGTATATAAGTCAATGATGTAAAGAAATACATGAGAGAGTCATTAGAAGACAAGTGTCATAGAGATAGATGTGAAGAGACATCTTCAGAAAAATAGCAACGAGTGTTTTGTAGATTTCTCTCAGTCTGATCATGTGGATCACAAATACTTTTGTACACATCTAGTCTAGAAGCTAATGAATCTATGTTCAAAGTTTCATGGTCTAATTACTTTCATGCTGTGAGTATGATCAATAGGAACATGTGTATGTAAAGTCTGCAGGTAGACTTCTCAGAGTAGTGCACTTTTTTGTGTCAATATTTTACTCAGATCTCAGTGCATAGTGTAACGTTTTTGATGAATGAGGATTCAAAATCTAAGTTAGAAGGTAAGGAAGCTATGGCTAAAAGCATTTAGCAAAATGGGATCTGTGCTGTGAGAAATCAACCTTAGAAGTTACCTATGTCAAAGTCGCTTGTTCAGGAAGACAATTTCTGACATACTTTTGATCTTAAGAATCAAATTAAAGTTTTAATGATTCTTTTGAAGGACTGATGGTTGATATGATTGCGCAAAGATAGTGTGAAGATATGTGTATCATTGGTTTGAAGAAATCTGAAGATATGTGCAGGTTATAAAGTCAATTTCTGAAGCAGACTTTCTGAAGAAGGAATTTCTTTACTCAGAGAAGTGTTAATGAAAGTTTTGATAAATGAAGAAAATATTTGTGTAAAGATTGATCCATAACTGATATAGAGGTGTTCTTAGATCAATATAGATCAAACCTTTGGAGATTAATAGGTCTCCAACACTGATCCAAAGCTTGTAGCTCTAATGATTATATTTATCTTACCACACATTCCATGGAATCTCGATCGATACCAGTCCCAAAGGCTCATCTACCTGAGCTAATGAGATTGTTAAAGGAGAAGATTGCCATGAGAATTTCAGAACTATCATCAGAACCTTGTTCAAATAGGTGGTTCAGAGTGTGGTCGAGACTCAGGGAGGAGAGCCACAAATGAGATGAAAGCAACTGAATTGAGACTCAATGGAAGTAAGTATAATCCCATAGAAACAAATGAATGTGACACTTTTACAAGAAGAATGGATAAGTGACGGATAGCTGAGATAGATGATCTCAACTCGTTCAAGCTTGGTGTTCTATATCCGCAAAGGAGTTCTTTATTGTATATTCATGTGTGACACGTTTTGGTTGAGACACCTTCATCGAGGGCAAGTACTCATTGAATTGGTTCTTGAATGATCATTTGAACCTGAAAAATAAGTGTTTTTTTTGGATACATTAGAAGCATATATGTGTGTACAGAGATGTGCATGTGCATGGAGGTATGTTCATGCATGTGCATTGAGAATAAATATGTCAAAATGTGTGTTGGGGCTCGTAAACAACACATCACAATTTATCTTAGTTAATCAGATTGCACTGACCTTCTTCACCCAGAGAGTATTCTAACCCAAATAGAATTCAACTCTAGAACTCTGTTACTGCAACATAACTCTCTCTTCAACAAAAGATAACACATGATAGATGAGAAAAAACTCAGACTTGTGCTGAACAAACTCACATACATTGAACTTCATTAACATTCTTCTACATCAAATTCAACAAGATAGGGTAACACCTCTACGCTTTAAATTAAGGATAATACATTTCTTGACTTGAGATATATGTCTTCAGAATCTTCTTCTCAGAACATGCTTCACGTCACTTCTAATCATCTTGCGCTTCTCTCTTGGAGTCGTGATTTTCTGTCATCTAACTACCCTTTCTTGCTCTCTCATCCCAAATGTAACGACTCTTCTCTTGACATCCATGCAGAACAAAAAATATATCTGTCTGTTAAAAATCTGATCCAAAAAATACACATCCGATTGAGTAATTATCTAAATTAACAAACTTTTTAAATTCAAATTAACCATTTATCCTCCACATTCTTCTATCCTCAACACCTGGCACAGCCCGGTGGGGGATGTTGTCAAAAAATCAGACTCGAATTTACAATCCCTTGATCATACAATATTATTTCCTTCGACTATTTAGAACTGGTAGCTCCCTCTGCTCCAACTTCTTGACTCTGTATCACTTTCAAATCTTCCTCAATATTTTTCTTTTCCTCCTGCAATTTCATTGAACTAAGTAATTGTTGCTGTTCAACAATTGCATCCACCTTCTGCTCCAAATCTCTTTGCAACACTTGCTCTTGCAATTCTTTGATTGTTTTCTCTTGCTCCTCAATCTGCTTATGATATTCTTCAACCATCTTCAATAAATTCTTCTCATACTTTGAAACAAAACCATTCTGTACCTACTCAATCTGAATTCTACATAGAGTTTGTAAATGACCTTGAACCACCTTCCATATGTCCTGAACATATCTCTGCACCTGTTGCTTCAATACACTAACATCCGACTCTATCATTAAAACTACATTAAACTCCACATCCTCACTTTCCAATGTTTGTTTCTCAAGCGACAATAATGCTTCCATCCGAGATCTAAGTACTACAACTTCTGTCTGCAGATTAGCATTCAATGTAGAAAACCCATTCATCTCATTTTCAATTTTCCCCTATATAGTGTTTTTCCACTCATCAATTTCTTGTAATGACTGCTTCACTTTTGACAACTCAATTACCTGCTGCATTTTGCTTTGCTGACTGTATTCCTCCAACGCCTGTGTTTTCTTGTTCACTTCTTCTTGAAGTAATTGCACCTGCTTCTGTAAGAATTGATAATTTTCATTATTAACAAACTCTTTAGCTTGCTCATACCTTTTCAATTGTTCTTCCTGCGAGTCTAAAAAAACAAAAATTTCCAGCAATTTCTCCTTCATACTTGATGCATCAAAACCTTTTCGCAATATTGATTGTTGCTTAACCTCTTCTCCCTGTTTACTCTCCATTGCCTGCAACTGCACTTCTAACTTTCTCTTTTTAGATAATGTAAATATCTTACCAATTACTTTTGACTGCTCGTCACAATTCGGAATCTGCAACAACCCATCATCATTTAGCATCTGTTTTTCATAATCAATCTGAAGCGTTTGCATTATTGGTTCCAATTCTTGAGCCGTATATCCTGCCTTGAACAACTCCGTACACATCTCCAATGATCCGTCCACGTCTTTCTCCACTAGCTGCATTTGACACCAAATTCCTGACTCATCACCTTGCATTTTGGTTTCCTTAGAACTTGGCAGCCTCTGACTATCCGTCTGCTGTACAAACTGGAAAAGTGCTGCCATAGACGCTGACATACGACTATTCAACAATGTTTTATGCCTGTCTCCCATAAATATTCATTCATGCATGTGCTCATATAGCCAATGAGCCCAACTTACCCTACCATCTGCTTCAGCATAAGCTAAAGGCACGAAGTTTTCCCTTGACATGTAGTCATACTTAATAATAAAACACAATCTTTCTAAATACCACTTTAACTGCTCCCGATGTGCATATCCTGCATTTTTCATCATATAATACTTCCTTCCTCCTTCTCTTGTGCCAAATTCTTTTCTCAATGACTCCTCTAAACATTTCAGAATAACCACATCCTTATATATTGGTAGCTTAAACACCTCTGACACTAACTCAGGTGAAAACTTTACCTGTAATGTCAACTGTCCTTTCATTTTCTTCAGAATCTTGAGCTGACTCTTGGCATAGTAATTGCATCGCCATTGTGCCCACGACAACACTGCAAACTGTAATAAACCTATCTTGTGGAGCCAAGCCGCATTAATAGGAGAATGTACATCAATTTCTACCTTGAAATCCGTAAACGGATCCATGACAGTCTGCATAAACTTCATTGCTCTGGATGGTGTTGAAATTTCCTCCACCTCATCTTGAAGCTGGCTGTCACTCTCCTCTGTTGTCGTATCATCCTTGCGTGACACTGCTTCTCTTCTTTTACAACGCCCCTCATCACTACAATCTCCTGCAACAGTGCACTAGAGACAGTGACCAACATCACCTTTGGGGCCATGATATAAAACGCAAAACACAGGTACAAGCAGTGCGAACTTTCAAATCGCCACTGAGCTGAAAACTTCACGTACGGGATCACGTGCCAACACATGTGAATACATAATGTTTGGGAATAATTTAGCTTAAAAATCCTTAGGCACATCATTACACACATTTCCATGCCCTGATTAAAAGTTATTCTACACGTGCAGTTAGTCGCATTAAAGCTTATGCGCAAATTGAGAATAATTGAGTGAGATCTCTTCCTCTTCATATTGCAATTTCCGATCCACCTCCATACAATTTCCCACCAAACTTCGGATCCATGATGGTGCTGACTACTTACTATCATCAGTGTCCATGCATCTTGAGTTACATACCTTGCTACTTGTGAATATTTCTTTAGTACTTCAGTCTGATTCACCAACACTCCCTTCTGTGTTATATGCTGATGACAATCAGCTAACAAAAATGTGATACTCTGATTATAATCTATCCCCCAATGGATTCGTAAGAATGCACTTAGTCCCATTTTCAACCAGCAACAATCAAGAAAACATGCCACCAAAGATGAAAATGTAGATAAATAAGCCTTCTTGCTCCGGTGATCAGTCATGTTAGTAGTATGACTTTCCAAATTAACCATCGCTTGCACTACATTAGAAGATAACCAATCCAAATGTGGCGGCTTCCCTTGAAATTTCTTTAACTGGAATCCATTGATTGGTCTTTCGATTCTTGTGCCAAATACATCGGCCAATAGAAAAGTTCCTTGCCCTAAATCTTGCACAATCTGATAGGGACCTTGATATCTCAATGTGAGCTTTCCCGGATGTGGTCTTAACTTAGAATTATACACCATTACCCAATCTCCTTCTTTAAACAACTTAAACTTCACATTCTGATTTACCCCTTGTCTTCGTCTCTGAATTACCTCAGTAATATACGCACTTACCAAACGATCTTCTTCCAATTGCAGAATATATTTACTTCTGTGTTTAACCGATAAATTCGGAGACATCTTTTCCGCTGTGATTCGCAAACTTGGAACCACAAATTCCATGGGTACCATTGCCTCCAATCCATATACCAGTCGAAATGGAGTCTGTTGATATATTTAGGTAGTGATGTGTGTGAACACTCTAGGACCGCCGGGGCACTTTTTTCCCTCTTTAGGAGGTTTTTTTCCCCCGGCTTGTATATATGCCTATTGCCCTAATGGGCTACTTATCTTTGTACATTCTCTAGTAATACATTCAGTATTGTGTGTTTGTGCTCCAAGCTTCTTCTTCTTCCTTGTGCTGTTCGCGTGCTTCCGCAGACGTCTATCTCCAACAATTGGTATCAGAGCAGGTAGTCGCTTCTTCTAGGGCGCCATCGACACTCCTCTGTTTGCAGTCTCAGATTCGCACAAAATTTGGTGAGCATACTTAGGGTGTTTCCGAGATCAAAACAACTTTGCTGTGTGGTGCCGAAATCGCGATCTGAGCTCGTTTCGGCCTCCGAACGCACTATCGCAGTGCTTGTGCAGGCTATTTCATCCTTTTGTGCCAAAGGTATATACCAGTTTCTGTTCGCCAGTTTAAGCGTCTCGAAGACTGCTACAGGTCTAGCAGAACTCGTCTGGGCAGTTCCGTTCAACTTTTTGAGATACAGTCAATTTTTTGCATCAAGGTATTTTAGTCACCGGTCATGGCTGAAAGCAGTGATGTATTTCGTATGTTGGCTGTTGAGGATAAGTTGGATGGTACCAACTACCCATTATGGGCTTATATGATGCGACATGTACTAGTTGCAAAAGGATTGTGGAACATTGTGCAGGGTGTTGATAGACGTCCTGTTACACCTATAACGACAAGTACTGCAAATACAGGTGTTGGAGCTGATGAAGATGGTGTCGAAGATGATATTCCGTAGATTCCTGTTTGTGTTGCTCTTTCTGTTGCACCTACTGCAGAGCAGATTCGTTGGGATGGCAGAGATGCCCAGGCACATGCATTGATAGCTTTGTCTGTCAAACGTGCCATTATTCCTCACATTCGCTCTTGCAGAACAGCAAAGGATGCTTGGGATACACTTACCACTTTGTACCAGGCTAGGAATGAGGCTCGTGTTGCTTACCTCCAAAAACAGTTGGAGAGTGAGCACATGAATGAAGGTGATTCTATGGACAATTTTCTTACAAAGATCAAAGACCTGAAGGAACAATTGATTTCTGCTAATAAGGTTATACCAGATAACTCACTTGTGCAGACCGTTTTGAATGGTCTTCTTGATTCATATCAGAGTTTTGCCTCTACTCTTCGGTTGATGATGAAAGGCAATCCGAATGCCTTGTCATTTGAGGAATTAGTCTCTGTTCTGTTGCAGGAAGATCAGTCCAGGCAGAACAGGTCCATTATGCGTGTTGCAGATCAAGCTTTCCTGGCTAGTCAGAAGGGCAAAGGAAAATGGAGCTCTTCTACTAGTAAGCAGAAATCTACAAATGCTGCACAATCGAAGAACCAGGATAAAGATGAGAAGAAATAAAAAAAGCAGAAATTGTTCTGCAAGTACTGTAAAGGAAATGATCATATTATAAAGAACTATCCAAAACTGGCTGCTAAAGAGGCAAAGAAGAAAGAGGCTGGAATGGTTGTTGCAGAGGCCTCTACACCAAAAACAGAGTCTGCAAATCTTGTGCAGGAAGAAGAATGGGCGTTTACTACTGTCTGCAGTTTTGACCCATCTTCTCATGATCAGTGCATGTCTGCAGTAGACTCAGATGTTTGGTACTTTGACAGTGGGGTGACCAAACATATTACCTCGCAGCGCAGTTTCTTCTCTTCACTCGAGCCTGCCCCTACAGGGAATACTGTCACATGCGCCAATAACTCCTCTTATCCTGTTATGGGAGTTGGTAAGATCATTCTCACTACTGCTGATGGTAGTTCTTTCACTTTGTCAGATGCTTTATTTGTGCCAGGGATCAAAAAGAACCTGTTATCAGTTTCTGCATTAGCCAAGATTGGCTTGGTTGTGAAATCTGTTGATGATAGGTGTACAGTCCATGATCTCTCAAATGGCGATGTGATTATTGCTTCTGGCATTTTATGTCGTGGGCTGTATAAGCTCATAGACTATGAAAGATCTGTGAATGATTCGGCATGTGCAGTTCATGATTCTCTGGCTATGTCAGATGCAAAGCTTTGGCATGCACGCTTTGGTCATCTGAATTTTTCTAGTTTGTTACACCTACAGAAATCTGAAATGGTGTCCTCTTTGCCCAAACTTGAGGCACCTAGAAAACATGTTTGTGAAGGCTGTATTTTGGGCAAAATGCAGCGTTCTTCCTTTCCAAAAGATGGTTCAGTTCGGGCTACGCAAAAATTGCAGCTTGTACATAGTGATGTCTGTGGTCCTATGCAGACACCCTCTTTTGGAAATTACCTTTACTTCGTGACTTTCATTGATGATTTTTCCAGGCATGCATGGGTATATCCACTCAAAGCAAAGTCCGAAGTGTTCATGTGCTTCAAAAAATTTTTGGTTTTGGCTGAAAATATGTCAACATGTAAAATGGGCACCCTCCGTTCTGATCGAGGGGGGGAATATATGTCTTCAGATTTTAATGCATTTCTGGCTGAACGTGGGATAAAACACCAGTGTACAGTGCCGTATACACCTCAACAGAATGGAGTTGCTGAACGAAAGAACAGGTCACTTATGGAGATGGCGAGGTGCATGGTCAAAAAGTCAGGCTTTACCACATAGTTTCTGGCTTGAGGCTGTCATGTGTGCAGCATATGTACTGAACAGGTGTCCCACTAAAGCGTTGCAGTCTATCACTCCATATGAGGCTTGGCATGACCGCAAGCCATCTGTTGCTCATCTGCGTGTTTTTGGTTGTTTGGCATATGCATTAGTGCCTGAACAACATCACAGAAAATTGGATGATAAGGCAGTAAAATGTATTTTTGTTGGGTACAGTTCTGAAAGTAAAGGCTATCGTCTGTATCATCCACAGACTAAACACATTCTGGTTAGTCGTGATGTTGTCTTTGTGGAAGATGCTATTCAGCCATTGCTTTCATGTACTAAGGAGACATCTATTAGCTCCAAAAACATGTATGATACTTTGATGCCTCTTTTTACAGGTGGACAGGCTAGTGCTGGTCCTAATGAGGCAACTTCTCAGCCTTTGCAGGTTTCATATGATGATGCAAATCATTCCATTTCTGATGCAGATTTACATGATGCACTTGTTGATGAGAGAGCTGATATTGAGCAGGCAAAAACTATGCCAAAATGGCTGGTGCAGACTTTGCGTGAGAGCAAATTAGATGCACCTTTGTCATATCGTACTCGTTCAGGCTCTCATAGTGCCTCGTTTGCATCAGATTGCTATCCTATGGCTGCATCTAGTCTCTGTGATGAGAATGAGCCTGTTTCTTTTGATGAAGCACAAAATTCAGAAAATTGGATGGCTGCTATGCAATCTGAATATGATGTTATAATGAAGAATGGTACATGGTCTTTATGTGACTTGCCTCTTGGCAAGAAGGCCATTGGCACTAAGTGGGTATACAAGCTGGAGCGTAAACCTGATGGTACAGTTGACAGGTATAAGGCTAGGCTTGTTGCAAAGGGTTATGCACAGAAAAGAGGCATTGATTTTGATGAGACCTTTGCACCTACATGCCGTATGACTACTGTTCGGATCATTTGTGCACTTGCAGCCCATCATGGTTGGAATGTACATCAGTTGGACATTAAAACAACATTTCGGAATGGTGACTTGCATGAAGAAGTGCATGTTTTTCAGCCCCGTGGCTTTGTGCAGAAAGGGCATGAAAACCAGGTTTGCAGGTTAAAGAAGGCATTATATGGTTTAAAGCAAACACCACGTGCTTGGTATGAGAAGATACATGCCTATCTGATTACACATGGTTTTGAGAACAGTCCAACTGAAAGCACCTTATATGTTAAACATGCTAATGATGTGCTTCTGATCATTGTTGTCTATGTTGATGACATGCTGCTCACTGGTCCTATTGAGACACATATTGCTGATTTTAAGGCTGATTTGCAGGCCTCATTTGAGATGTCTGATTTGGGGCATTTGCATCACTATTTGGGCATTCAGTTTATGCACGTTGATGGTGGAATGGCTTTGTGTCAAACGAAATATATTGACACATTATTGCAGCGTTTTGGCCTTGAAGACTGTAAGCCTATTGCCACTCCTACGGAGACAGGTTTACGATTGAGTCTTCATGATGCTGGAGATGCATTTGATGCTGTTCTCTATCAGCAGGCTGTTGGATGCTTGATTTACTTATGCATTACTCGGCCAGATATTCAGTTTGCTGTCTCACAGATGAGCAGGTTTATGCATTGCCCAGGAGTCACGCATTGGAAAGCAGTTAAGCGCATCTTTCGCTACTTGAGTGGTACTCGGCTTCTTGGGTTGTTTTATCCCAAGGGGGGATCACTACTGCCAGATTTGCATGCTTTTTCTGACTCAGATTGGGCTGGTTGCTATGACACTCGTGTGTCCACCAGTGGTTTTTGCTTCATGCTTGGTAGCTCATGTATATCTTGGTTGAGCAAGAAGCAGCCTACTGTGGCCACTTCCAGTTGTGAGGCTGAGTATAGGGAAGCTTTCACAGCGACTGTTGAGTGTGTGTGGCTCAGACGCCTTATGGCTGATTTGGGTGTTGGCCAGTCTTCTACCCCACCATCTTCACTGACAGTCAGAGCGCATTGGCAGTTGAGAGGAACCCTGTGTTCCATGCTCGCACTAAGCACATTGAGGTGCATTATCACTATGTCAGGGAGAGGTTCTCTGCTGGGGAGATCAGCTTGGCATATGTGCCCACGCAGGAGAACATTGCAGACCTTTTCACGAAGGCTCTGCCTAGGGAGAAGTTTGAAGCTTTCCACAAAGCTTTGGGCTTACTTCCTTTTGTGGAGTGATTTCCACATAGCTTGGCACTTCCTTATACATGAGTGCCAGCTCCTTGTTCACCGCATCACTCCTAGGGGGGATTTGTTGATATATTTAGGTAGTGATGTGTGTGAACACTCTAGGACCGCCGGGGTACTTTTTTCCCTCTTTAGGAGGTTTTTTTTCCCCCGGCTTGTATATACGCCTATTGCCCTAATGGGCTACTTATCTTTGTACATTCTCTAGTAATACATTCAGTATTGTGTGTTTGTGCTCCAAGCTTCTTCTTCTTCCTTGTGCTGTTCGCGTGCTTCCGCAGACGTCTATCTCCAACAGAGTCATACGTGTTGTCACTTTCAATGCTATTCTGAATGACCACAAAGCTGAGTCAAGTAATAAATCCCAATTTTTCTGATTGTCATGCACAAGCTTCTTAAGAATACGCATTAAAGTTTTATTTGTACTTTCGGCCTGACCATTCGCCTGTGGATGATATGCTGTAGACTTTTTATGCATGATCAGATGAGTTCGTGTTAATTCTGAAATTACTTCATTAAGAAAATGAGCACCTCTGTCACGTATTCTAACCCAAATAGAATTCAGCTCTAGAACTCTGTTACTGCAACAAAACTTTCTCTTCAACAAAACATAACACATGATAGATGAGAAAAAACTCAGACTTGCGGTGAACGAACTCGCATACAGAACTTCATTAACATTCTTCTACATCAAATTCAACAAGATAGGGTAGCACCTCTATGCTTTAAATTAAGAAATACATTTCTTGACTTGAGATATATGTCATCAGAATCTTCTTCTCAGAACATGCTTCACGTCACTTCTAATCGTCTTGCACTTCTCTCTTGGAGTCGCGATTTTTTGTCATCTAACTACCCTTTCTTGCTCTCTCGTCCCAAATGTAACGACTCTTCTCTTGACATCCACGCAGAACAAAAAATATATCTGTCTGTTAAAAATCCGATCCAAAAAATACACATGCGATTGAGTAATTATCTAAATTAACAAACTTTCCAAATTCAAATTAACCATTTATCCTCCAGATTCTTCTATCCTCAACAATGTGTACGTCCATTTTCATGTACATGGATGTATCTATTGTGTACATGAGTGTTTTGTGCATGTGCACATATTAATGAACTTACAATAAGTGCTTATATGCACAATATATACTTGCAGGACCTGTGCGCATTTTCTCTCCCCATTCTTTGATATAGAAATGAGCATACGTGGAGTTTGTGTTTTTGTTGTTCTCTTTTCTTCGACAGGCTTCACGAAGAAAAGGGAAGGATTTTATATGGCGGAAAGGTGAAGCATTTGGACGGGGACTCATGATGGAGCGTGGTTGTTCTTGTTTTAGTATGAAGAAGTGTTGGCAGGATCGGAGGGGGGGAGGATCGAGGGGCACACGGTTGAGTAGGGAGGTTTGTTTTTTTTGGGGGAAAAGGAAGGTCGACAGTAGGAAAGGAAAGGCATATGTGGCTTTCGCTCGTGCAATATGAAAGGAATGCCAAAAGAAAAAGGGGCCACGACTATCCGGCCAGCTATGTTGATGTTTTGAGCCGATTATTGTAGGAGGATGTTCATTGGATTGAAGGCTCATCTCTAGACCTGCAGACTCTATTTGGGCACGAGGAACATCTGATGAACGGTTGATGGGAGTGCCTATTCTGAAGCATTCGGTTTTGGCGGCTGACTCCGAAGGAGATAGAATTCTGATTATGCGCTGAAGAAGAACTCTTGGATGATTGAAACTTCAACGTTTAACTCTTGACGCCAACTACATGTAGACTGAGATAAGTTCTGACTATACTAGATCATACAATGGCAAGAAGGAGGATCAAAGGAGATAGAAAGATGATAACAATTTGCACGAGTTTCCTAACAGTCATGGCCGACGTTAGTGACTTACTGTGCACAATTTGGTACCTCTTTGTGAGAGCCAATAATGATTAAAGATTGAACAGGAAACATCGGATGCTGAAGTCCAAACCGAAAGGCTGTTATTGCCAACTTAGAGCAGTGTATTGGCAATCGGGCTCCTTTACTCGGGTCTCAGGTGATTACGTGATCGTTACAAAAGCGTCAGTTTTGCATATAAAGAGGAGAAGTTTGTTTGGAGACATCTTCAAAGAAAGACTTCATCTCTGAAATAGTATCAACAAAACATATCACCAACCAAGTAAGCTTTAAAATTGAAGTCGAAGCGTGGAAATCCAATATAAAGCATGAGGTTAAAGCATGCATAAGGGAATGAAGTTGATGGAACAATTAATCTACTATTCTTGGAGGAAGGATTAACAATTGATATTCAATCGCGATCGAAGAATGGCAAAAAGATCGTTATCTGGTGGTTTTTGACCATTTCATCATTCAATTTGATGCCTGAAATGCTTATTTGCTTGCTTGCTTCAAGGTTGTGTGTTGTTATGTAAAATAAATGTACATGTGTGTGCTTGCAAAATCTGAATGAAGGCCCTCAATGGGCACTGTGGATCTTGTGTTAGGCAAAGAGATTAATGTTTTCCAAACCAGTACCTGTAAGATATAGGTGATTCAATTATCATTATTCCGTATGTCAGAATTCAAGCGGCTTGTACCTTATGAGTGCATTGCTCATATTGGGCTACTTTGTATAGAATTCTCATATGATCAAGAATACTCATAATGTGAATATTGCAGGCCAATATTTGACAAACCCACTTTCATTGGAGGTTCGAAAGACATAATGCCCATGGGGCCATACTCTTAACATTTATTGACTTCTGCAAATTACATGATCCTTGCTGCTCTAAAAGCTTGAGGTATTTACCCATCCTCCCATAATGAGAAGTGCTCGATAAGTGTGATAGTGAGAAAGGTAGTAAGAATGTAATATGCTCGACACTTCCTAAGTAAGCGCTTTAAGTGTGCAAGCAATACTTCATTCTAAAACCTACAAGGTAATAAATGATTATATTTTTACATCAAGAAAGGATTAAATTTGCGAATTGCAAAGGCATCGGGAGAATGTTGTGGGTTAGATTACAAGGTAGCAGGTCCGATACATGGGAAAGAGAGTGCCACTTGCATTGTGTAAGCAGGATAGACAACATTGAAAGTTTACAAGGGAAGCATCAGTATTTGTTAGTGCTGAATGTCCATTAAAGTTCAAGATCAGATCACGAGGGTCTGTCTAAAAGGTCACTGTGGATCAGTATGTTTACAGTGAAAATTCACAATGTAAATGCACAAACATGAACGTATATAACATCAAAAATGCTTAAGCGCATAAATAAATAGAACGTAAATAGAATGTTTACGTGGAGTTTGGTTTTTGTTGCTGTCTCCTTTTTTTTACAGGCTTCAGGAAGTGAAAGGGAAGGAGAAGGGGGCTTCGGGACCTTTGGAACCATAATTTTTGTGCTTTCATGCACGAGGACAAGGATCTGGAAGCTAAAAGGGGCAGAGTTCTAGTTGGTCGCTCTGGTTTTTCTCTTGCGCAGGCCCCGAGTTTAATTGGAGAGAAATGATGACATATGAGAACGAACCTACCCAGCAAACTCTATGGATCTCTCTGAGTCTCCAAAAGTTGTTTGGACGGTAAGGAGGAGGTTGCACTTGAAGCAAGGGGAAAATCAGTGCTGATAATAGGTGGGTAGGAGGAGGAAGCAGTGGAAGAGGTCAAAAGTTTCGAAAGGCCACTGTTGGGAAAAAGGAAAATTCTTCCTGGAGGAAGGATTCCTATGGTAAGAGAGGTCGCTGATTGTGCTCATCCAAGGATAGAAGCCTTACACTTGATCTAAGGAGGTCTCGCGCATAGTAAAGCCTTCTTCTACTAAACGTTCTGTGAGGGCTTTTGCTCCAACAAATGTATGATATGTTTTGATCCATCGATGAAGCACGTCTGTACCCGATCACTTCCTCATCTCTGTCACATGAAGCACGTCTGTACCGAAAGTTACATGTCCCGTCGAGGCTTAACAACTTTTGGAATTTTTGATGATGAAAGGAGATAAGTCGGGTGTCCTATATCTCTGTCATCGATTACAGCTACTATGATTTCTGCCTTACTTTCTATACAAATCTTGTTTCAACTTCTCTGCTATCCCGACTCTGATAAATCTTGCTATCACACACTTAAGATACTTATCCAAACTCTGACAATCTCGCTGAACCATGTTAAGGTTATTAGTGTAGTTGCGAATTAGGAAGTGCTCACTCTGTTGGTTTAATTGTGCGTAACTTGACTGCATAATAGTTACAGTGTACATATCGATCATATCTGTGTTGTTTGGCGAGTTTCTTTTAATGAAAAATTAAACCCCACATTGGCTATAAGTACTGTGCTGAATCTTGGAATCATGAATCTTGGAATCATGAAATTTGTTGTGATGGTGATCAGGAAATTCGTGCTAGTCTCTGTTTAACACTGATTTATCGTAGAAGGATATCGGCGACAGTTAGAAGGAATGACTATATTGAAGCAATTGCGCAAAGATTTCTCCACCTTGATTTAGGATTTTGAATAAAGAGAAGATATGTTTATGGGAGAAGAGTGATTTACAATTCTTATGTACAACGTTTTCCCGTACATTTTTAGTCGAAACTCTGCCTCTATGTCAATAACTGTTGTTATGCTCTTCATGATTAAAAGTATTATTTTCTTCCTTTTGTTTTGTTTCAGTAAGTTCTTTCAGCGAATATGTACTAGTTTACAAATACAATGCAGTTCTCTTTGTGAAAATGACAAAATGTTTTATATCGTTTTGATTGAAAATCCTATCACAATGCCTATACCTCTCAATAAGAATTATGCTCGCCTTCGATTGCCTACGAAAAAGGTTGTATTTGAAAAAGGACAACAGAAATTTCTAAAGCATTTTAGGTTTTAAGTCTTGCATCATAAAGAAGTATTGGAGCTATTTGAGGTGTTCAATTGCTTAGAATTATCGAGGTATACTTAAAAGTCCAGTTAGTGATAATATAACATGATGTTAGCTCTAATGCGTACCGATCAAATCTGACCAATAGCTTCACAAAGATGCAGATCTAATCAATTAACTGATTGTGATTGAAAGGGAAGTGAGCGAATTGAGTTATTGAAAGCAGGCATTGAAATTGAATAAAAACGAGAAGGCCTTGATAAGGAAGAGGCAATGAAAAATTTACTAAGATAAAATGAACAAATAATATCCTCCTTTTCAAGAACAGCACGACAATGTGACCAATATCAAGGTCACTCTAACCACTAGGTGCACGCGAAGAAAAGAAATAAACAGGTGTGAGCAATACAATGGGACCCACATACAATGAACAAAAAAATACAGGCTCAACCCATGCGGATGTTGAACCCTAATGAAAGGTGACTCAAGATACATCACCTTAGCCACTGGGTGCATGCAGTGAAAAAAAAAAAACTGGCCAAAACCAATGCACCAGATCCGGATTTTTCATCAGCTCCTTTACCACTCATTATCTATACCTTCATGACTTCCATAGGATTTGGCAATGGTCAACTACAAAGATGCTATCAGTTAATAAGGATCCATATCTACTACAAACACAAAGCTAGAAACAAGAAGCAAAGCCTATCAAGGGATGACAGAGACAAAGCGGGGGAGAGTGTTGCAGAGAAAAGGAGCACAGAAAAGGAAGCCCCCAAAATTTTTCAAATTATGGGCATAAATTTCATTCTTCAAGTTTCTATGAAATACCTCATGAAGATATGTAAATGCACTAGAGGAGTCCTCTAGATGCATGAATCCCAAATGTTGTAACATAATTTTTGTAACATAGTAGGAGATTAGAGTTCTTCAATAAAAGTGCCGATCTCTTTAGTGAAAGGACCAATTTTAGGGCACATGTATATAAGTCATTTAGTGACTCTTGTAAAAGACTTTTTGCCATTGTAAGAAATGAAGCTGATTTTCGAATTTGCCTCTTTCCTGTTGATTATCTTCTTCTCCAAGAGCTTCCCCGTGTGATTGATGCTTGAAATGTGTGTGTAGGACTATTGTCTACCCCTTCCATTCGTGTTTAATCTATTGTAGTGCACATGTGAGGCTTGAGGAGTTGTGGAGTGGGTGTTGGTGTTTCTTGCCATTCACTATTTTGCTCATAACTCTAAGCACGTTTGTCAGATTTGACTGAGAGTACAACCATTGGATGCATGTCATTGAGGGCTTTGAAATGAAGAAGTTATTCACCATATTTGGTTTTGGAGCTAAGAGAAAAGTTCAAATTTGTGTTTATCACTATAACAAGTATACTAATGTGCATTTCGAGAGAATTAGTGAGTAGGAGAGGTAGCTGAGGCAAGTCACATACATTGTAGCATTGGCACTTCACTTACCATCATGTGTGCACATGTCTTCATACACTTGATACATCTAAACTCTCGGATTGATAATTAAAGGTGTATTAATCCACCACTATACACACTTGTGGGGTGATTGAGGTACAATCTCAATGGACGCAAGTCCCTTAGGCTCTATGACTTAGGTACACATACCCCTCCCTATTCCCTCACCTATTAGAAATCATGAACCCCAACCAATCAACACTACAGACATACATATAGACATAGAATGTACACTCACCCTAATCTTTGAACCTACTTATGCATTTCAAAGCCTTGTCTCACACGCCTAACTCCTCTCTTCCCATGATAATCCATTGTTTACCATGAATGTTCCCACAAACACTAGCCTATTATTCAAACCAATACTTGTTTTTGCAACCTTTCCACTAACATCAGCACCATTATACCTCTACACCAAGCCACCTTTGCCCCATTCTCACAAACCCAACACTATTCCTTCCCTCTCCATTTTTCTTATACTTTTCCCTCCACGTTCCAACTACCATAGACATGACCTTCATGGTGGGAGGTGACAAGGATTATTGGAAAACCATCCACCTTTGCCACTCAATTTGAACTCAAGAATCTATGAAAGATAGCCAAGAAAGGCACAACTTTTCAGCCCAACTAGTAGAAGATGCACTTGGAGGAATATCTAAAAATGTTAAGCACATGGTCTCATGCTTGAATTCATATCTTATGCAACTTGTGCTATGGCCCACTCCCTAGGTGATGCTCATGGTGAAACAATGCACGCTATGCAGATTGGGTCAACTACCCATATATGGCACCATCATAGGGACCGTCGACAATAGTTAACATGATTGCTACCATTCAACATTGGATGCCTCGTTTTAAGCCCATGCTTGACATCATAGCCAAAATGTTCCTCAAGATATTTTATCTAATGCTGGCCTATTGAGGTGTATATGGAACTTTACACTGGTATTTTATCCCTCCTTCAGCGAGAAATGCATTGAAATAAGAAGATATATATTTCCCCCCTCGATCAGAATCGGAGGGTGATCATTTTACATGTTGACAGATTTTCAGCCAAAACCAAAAATTGTTTGAAGCACATAAACACTTCGAACTTTTGTTTGAGTGGATATACCCATGCATGCTTGGACAAATCATCAATAAAAGTCACTAAGTAAAGATAATTTCCAAAAGAGGGTGTCTACATAAGACCATAGACAACGGTATGAACAAGCTACAATTTTTGAGTAGCCCGAACTAAACCATCTTTTGGAAATGAAGAACGCTGCATTGTGCCCAAAATATAGCCTTCACATACATGTTTATCAGGCGCCTCAACTTTGGGCAAAGAGGACACCATTTTAGGTTTTTGTAGGCATAACAAAATAACAAAATTCAGATGACCAAAGCATGCATGCCAAAGCTTTGCATCTGACATAGCCTGAGAATCATGTACTGCACATGCCGAATCATTTATAGATCTTTGATAGTCTATGAGCTTATATAGCCCATGTGCCAGAAGCAATGATCACGTTGCCATTTGACAGATCATGAACTATACATCTGACATCAGAAAATTTCACAACCAAGCCAATCTTGGCTAATGTAGAAACTGATAACAGATTCTTCTTGATCCCTGGCACAAATAAAGCATCTGATAAAGTGAAAGAACTACCATCAGCAGTAGTCAAAATGATCTTACCAACTCCCACAATAGGATAAGAGGAGTTGTTGGCGCATGTAACAGTATTCCCTGTAGGGGCAGGCTCACGTGAAGAGAAGAAACTGCGGTGCAAGGTAATATGTTTGGTTGCCCCACTATCAAAGTACCAAACTCCTGAGTCTACTACAGACATGCACTGCTCATGAGAAGATGGGTCAAAACTGCAAATAATAGTAAAAGCCCATTCTTCTTCCTGCACAAGATTAGTAGATTCTATTTTTGGTGTAGAGGCCTCTACAACAATCATTCAATCCTCTTTCTTCTTTGCCTCTTTAGCAGTGAGTTTTGGATAGTTCTTTATGATGTGATCATTTCATTTACAGTACTTGTAAAACAATTTCTGCTTTTCTGATTTTTTTTTCATCTTTGTCCCTCTTCGATTATGGACAAAATAGCCTGCACAAGTGCTATGATAGTGCATTCATAGGCCGAAATGAGCTTAGATCGCGATTTTGGCACCACACAGCAGAGCTGTTTTGATCCCAAAACACAGTATGCTCACCAAAATTCGTGGGATTCTGAGACTGCAACTAGAGAGGTTTATACAACGCCCTAGATGAAGCGGTGACCTGCTCTAATACCAATTGTTGGAGTTAGACATCTACGGAAGCACACGAACAACACAAGGAAGAAGAAGAAACTTGGAGCACAACACAAAATACTAAATGTATTACTAGAGAATGTACAAAGATAAGTAGCCCCTTAGGGCAATAAAGCATGTATACAAGCCGAGGGAAAAAGTGCCCCGACGGTCCTAGTGTGTTCACACACATCACTACCTAAATATATCAACATCTTCCATCAAAATGGTGTATGCATGGAACTATATAATAAAATACCTCCATGCCTATTGTAAATAGACCTTTGAAGACATGCTTACAAAAGGATTTTGAGAGTATCACTTGGAGATATTTATCTCAAAGCCAACTCACCTACTCCAAATGTTTGCCTTTGAACAAGAAATGTACTCTGAGCATTATAGAATGCCACATCCCGAAGTCCAAGGTGCAATCAATTGGGAATTTCAGAGAATAGATCTTGCAAAGGGATTCTGATCAAAAGAACATGAATTAGCCATCAATTTCATTTAGTTCTACATTAATCATCCCCAAAAACAAAGGTCTTACACGTATGAAAGACTCCAAAGGGGCAGATTGTTAGTGGAAAGAGTGGACAAGGTGGCTTGAGCAGACAAGGGAGCATGAGGAAGAAGGCTAATGAGAAGGAGGAGGGTTAGATACAGGACTCAGTAGGCAAGGAAGTCAAAGAAGATCAAACAAAGATTAGGCCTCTACAAAAATTCAATCTTTATTTTTGGAAAACAATGATCTTTATCACTACATATCATTGTAAATATTTGTTTTTTGTAATTTCAACTCCATTTCGTGCAAGCAGAGAATTCCTCAAGCTTGAGGAGTATTACTAGAGAATTCGTTCTAAATTTCATGATTTTTGGAGCTCCTTTGAGCCATTAAGTTAGTATACTAACCTATTTTTAAGTAGACCAGACACTAGGTCAGAAGTAGGCCATTAGCTAGTCAAAATTGTTAAATGAGCTAGATAGCTTATTTTGGGGCTTAGCATGTTAGAGATTTGAGCAATTGTAAGATCCTTCTTGTAACTTGAGTTGATAATAGACAATTCCATTGTTCTCCTCTTTGTCTTATCTTGTGTGCATGTGTGTGTGTATGTGTGTGCATGTCATTGTGCTTCTCACTCACCCACTTGTGCATTTCTATCACTCTTGGTACGGATTGACAATTATCAGGTGGATCTCCACCACGATAGTCCTCCCACTATGCTAGAGTGACATGTAGTTAGATCCATCCAAATTATCCTCAATAGTCAATATACAAAATACATCATTGGTTTTACCCATGACCAATGACTATACATTGATGTAGGAAATTGAATATTTCCTAAATAAGTTGAACAAAAATACCAATTGACCTCCACTTGACCTATAATAGATTTTGATGGGCTTCTACTAATGAACCAAACTCTATATATATGTTTTGAAAAAAAAGATAGAATTTCATAGATAATTGCTCCAATAATTATTGCAAAGGGTGAAATGATCTCAAATCAACTTCTTGACCAAAAAAGAGTCCCTAATGAGTTATCTTGAAGTATTAATGACCTCGATTATTCTAATAAATTGTTGTGTGATTCTAGTACAATGTGTGGACATTTGTTGATGATGCCCTGTAGAAAGCAACAACTTCATCTGATAGAAATTGGTTTTGAGGACAATGGAAGAACATATATAGCATGAGGAAGAAGAAGAATCTTGAAGCACAATAGTGAGTGTATTTAGTGAATGTATAAAGATAAGTAGCCCATTAGGATTATAGAATTATATATAATCTAGGGGAAAAACCTCCCATTTTTGGAGTCTCAACATAGAATAGTGGTGAGTACCAACATCAAATAGGATCCTACCATAAATGATCAAATATGAATACATATGGTTTTTACAATGAACATGAGCAAGTGATGCATGCAAATGTGCATGTGATACACAAGATGCACACACACATGCACAAAAATCAAGAAAGTGGAAAAAATGGAGATTTTGCATTCAAAAGAGTCACAAATACAATCATTGTTTCCTTCCCTCTACAAGCTACTATGAAGCAACCTCCCAAAATGAACTTACAGGCTCTATCCATAGTCTTTTAACTAGCATTGGTTAGTTTCACATCTAATGTCAGCCATATTAAAGAAATAGCTTCCTAAGCTAATTTGAAGGCTCAAATGTACTCCAGGAACCATGAGATTTTGAATGTGGGTGGTATCTAAAATCCTCAAGCTTGAAGAATCCTCTTCATAGTAGAGTTTAAATTTACAAAAAAGGTATTTTTTGTACAAGCATTTCTTGATTAAAATACTATTGAGTAATAGAGATTTGAAAAAATACAATTGATGCGGGCTTCTTCCCATGTGCTTCCTCATCTTAATTTTTTGCTTGTTACTATGCTTCTTCTCATGCCCTTGCCTCATCCAACTCTCCTCTCACATCTGACATCTATAATAGATTCTTTTCTATAAGCATAGTCAATGTAATTTTTGAGTAGTTGGAGGGCCATACTATTTTCATCAATGTGGATTCCTAGCCAATTATGGCTCTAGGTGCTACAAATCAATTGCTCAAGCTATATCAATTGGTGGAAGCATATAATGTTGTGAATACTTGATCTTCTTGCACACAACGAGGTGGAAAAAGCTTGTGGGATCTGAATTAAAAACCTTGGAATGGTACCCCTAGAAGCAAGTGGTGAAGGCATCTTGGAAGGTTGTTTTATAATATGCAGGTAAATACTTAATCCAATAGTGCCAAGCATATCATTTTTTTCTAGTAGGTGGCATATTGCGATCATAAAATAAATCAAAATTTCTTAATTCAAAGCTTGGTGCATTGACATGTGGGTGTTTGACCTTTTGAAAGACTATTTTCATCATATCAAGATTCATGCAACATGCCACACTAGGTATATTTATTCATTGTAGCCCGTTTGAAGTTAGTTATCATGTAAAACATCAAGGGTTCTTACTGAGGGGGTTCCATGTAAGGATAGTTCGATCAATATGCACACTGAGGACTATTTTTAACTTTGATTTTGAAGGAATTCTAGTTGTGGTGCCTACAAACCGGTCCATAGCAAGGATTGTATATGATGTGTAAGGGTGCTTAATTCCACTTTTGGAGCATCTTAGGTATTCTTTCAACAAATCAGCCCACCGTTTAGTTGGAAGATAATGCCTCGTCTTGCTGATTCTAAAAGGTCCTCATGTTCAAGCTGTGTTGTAGAAGTAAGGGGTTTATCGAATATGTATTCATTGTCCTTCAAATATTCTTCAAGCATCATGAAGAATGGATAAAATTGTATTTAATCAATATATTTGTGCCAATGAGGGAATAATTTCTAAAACTATACGGACATCAATACTCTTTTTTCAAGAATAGCCATAATCCCTTGCTAGCATCCACATGTGTGGAGTGATTCTTATGAATTTCTTCAGCCTATTTGGCCATTTGGACTTGTGGATCTTGATTACACCTTCTTTTTTTGTGGTGACTTGTCCACTAATGACTATTTGTGCTTCATATTCTTCCTCAAATATTGATTCTACTAGTACAAGTGCTACTTCCTTGGGATCAAGAACATCGAGTGGAGAAGAGGGTCTATTTGGTGTGAGATGCATCATCAAATCATATTCTGGACCTTTTATTGGAGCTCTATTTCTTATTGCTTCAAGTTTCCTAGCTCTTGTAAACGTTCAAGCATTGATTTAGTCACTATGACCATGATGGAGGTGGACGATCCTGCTTTTAGTGCATTACGTTCCTCTAATTGACTATCATATTCTTTCAATAGTGCCATATAATCTTCCAATATGGCTTGTATCTATGTTGATGATATAGCTTGAAAGTGGGATGGGGTGATTTGTGTCTTTGAAGTAGGCTCTAGCATGGCCTCTAAGTTGTTAGTGTTATGCTTTTGTAAGCAAGTGTTCTCCCCTTTAGCTGCAACCAAGTGCCTCTTGAGTAGGATCATATTGCATGCGAGCTTGATGCTACACTCCATTTTCATCTTGAGTGCTTGATGAGCTTTTACCTCCTTTTGGTGTCTACTATCCAATTGAATCGCTAATGTTGTATGTGCCTCTTTAAGGGTAGTGTGTCAATCATTGAGAGATACATTCTCTACTAGCAATGAATTGATGTGTTCATGTATCATGTTCATCTATTCATGTAACTTTGCATTCAAGTTGCATAAAGCATCATAGTCTTCTCTTAATTGAGTTAGAGAAGAAAACATTCGAGCAAGATCTAGCCAATGACATGTATACAAGATTCGTGTGTACGAATGCAGAAGGGGGAATGGATTGTGCATGGAGGAAGGAGAGAAAGGTGGGGACTATGGAGACTTGTTGGAGGGAAGTGGAGGGGGTGGATAGGGGATGTAGGGGGAGGAATGGTGGATGTGGGTGGTGGAATATCCATTGCTTTTGCTATGAGTGACTATGTGGTGGTGATCATGAATAGCGTATGTATTGCAATGTGTGGTGAGAGTGGTTGATTGCTATGATCAAGTGTGTCATGAAGTGGAGTGGTCATTACAGTGATGAAGGGCTGGAGAAGAGGACTAGTGGTGGACAGTATTGGAGTGACAAAATCCTATAAAAGGGTTTGAACGATTGATACCTAATGTGATGAATGATTGGGTCTCGAAGATAGTCTAGAAATCATGGGAAACATCTCAGAGGTCAAACGGAAATGAGGTGGGATGAGGAGGGTAGACTGACTAAGAGGTAGGATAGGTGGCGGGATGAATACTCAAGGTATTGACTACCAAAAATCATAGAGGGTAGCAAGGGGATGGATGGTTGGACCTTGGCAGTGGCATGTAAGTGGAAAACATTGATTGTTGGGAGTTGTTGGTGGTTGTGGGTGGATGATACATAGTACTTCTAGAATGTCAACTACATCCGTGAGAGTGTGGAAAATTTCTACAAATATTGAATCACATTGTCAGGCTTGTATTTCTTGCTCCAAAAGAATGTGATGTTGTCGTGATTTGAAGCCCAATCTTGCAATCACACCGGAATAACCAATCGGCTACTCAATTTAAGTGAGTATGATTTAACCAAAACATGCATTTGTATTGTCTATGTAGGTAGATTGAGTAAGATATCGAGGATTGTGAATCAATCAAACATGCATTTGTATTGTCTATGTAAGTAGATTGAGTAAGATATCGAGGATTTGTCAAAATGTAATATATGATCATGGAGGAACATTCAACCTTATGGAATGCTACCATCATGAATGGTTCTTGGTGATTTCTATCCTTGATAGAGTTTTATTGCATGAAGATGCATGATATGTTTTACTTGTGTATGTTCATGATTGTCCAATAGATAATTGATTACTAGTGCTCAATCAATAGTTATGGTACCTGCAAAAATAGTTAGTGTTAGTATATATGTCTTTTTGCCATAATATGAAAGTGAACCATAATATGAAAGTGAATGTGTGAGCATCAAGTATACGAGTCATCATGTGCATTTGTGTTGGTATGTGTGTGTCATGAATTCCTGAATGTATATGTAAAGTGCATGCGTATGTAGATTTCTAAACATACGTGTGTGCTTTCAATGGCAAATGCACGTGCAGTGATATTTTGAACTGTGCATGAGAATGAAATGGATTTGTATGTGCTACGCATATATCTGTCATCTGTGATGAGTGCGCATGTACGCCTATATAAGTGCACACGTGTATATGAATGCATACATGTGCTCAAGCACGTGGTTGCATGTGTGAATATACATGTATATGTGCGCATAAGGTTGTGTTAACGCATGTGTTTAAATGTGTGCATTTGCATATATGCACAATTATGCGTGATGAGAAGGTGATTAACTTTTTTTGTAATGTCATCTAAATTTTGTAAAAGGTTCTCCTGCTTTGTGAAATTTGGAAGATTTTGTGGGCACTGATCCCTTTCTTTTATACTTTTTTTTAATTAATTTAAGTTTAAAAGAGTACACTAAAAAAAACTATGGGTGTTTTCATGTGCATTTACATGAGTGCATGTGTGAGAACATGTGCATAAATATAATGAATTTGTGCTAATGTGAATTGTGAGTGCCTGTGCATAGGCACGTATGTGTATGTGTGCATGTGTTTAAAAAATGTGCATTTGTATGTATGCAAGTATATATGTAAAATATATGTGAGTATTTATGCTTATATATATATATATATATATATATATATATATATATATATATATATATATATATATATATATATTTATTTATTTATTTATTTATGTGAGTGCATGTGAATGCACATTGTGTGTATATGCGTTGCTGTGTTTTTCTGAAGGAGCTCGCGTGCCAACTTTGCAAGCTTTTGACAGGTAAAATTTGTTTGGCCTCTTTTGACAGCAAAAAGGACTAATGACAGGCAATGACACCGTCAGTTTTAGGCCTTGGCCATCTGGGCATTGTCCTTGGTGTTTGACGACAACTCTACCTGCTCACGGGCCACAATTTCCTATCTTTTTTATCTGCCTAGAGAAATAATGCAGTAGGAGAAAGGCAATACAGAGAGAGAGAGAGAGAGTTTTGTAAACTTAACCAACCAAGGAGAAAGGCAACGGAGGTGAGGAGAGAAGAATTTTGGGAAATTATTTTTGATGTTTTGAAGAGGAAAAAGCTTGCCTGCACATAATGTCCAGCTGCTCCAATGAAAGTTGATGCTAATTCACAATGAGAGAGAGAGAGAGAAGGGGCGGTAACTATATTTTTGTGGTGAAGTCTTGAAAGATAAAAGCTCTAGCATTGTTTGCTTTGTCTACTTTATGTATAGCTCTTCTATTCTGACCTTCATAATAGTGGGTACGTACTTATTGAACAAATTATTTCTACTTTATTTACAGCTCATCTATTCATACCTACATCATAGTGGTTACGTTGTCGTAGAGATATTCATCTCTACTTTCATGTCTTGACCAAACACTCTCCAATCAATCGAATGATTCGTCATCACAACATATAAATGAAGCTTGGAAAGTTCAGGGTGTCAAGCTCAAGCAAAATCGTATTTTTTCTTAATTGATCGTTGGAATGTTGGCAACATGTCGTGGAAATTTCACACCAAATACAAGCAGTGTTTGATGAATTTCAGTCATGGGATGTTAACTCTTCGAACTCATTAATTTATAGCTATGTATATTTGAAGATTTTATTTTGATGATTCTCCATAACATTTATGTGGGTACTGCATTTAAAATAAGTCAATCAAACCCGATGATGACTCGGGAGAGAAGAAATTCGTTTGTGGTGTATATGATGACACTATTAAAACAAAAAAAAAATGAAAAGTCAATTTTTATGTTCAGACGTTGATGTAACGGTTAAAAGGTGTGAGAGCGTGAGGAGAAAAGGGAGGAGCTGCGACAGGAAAAAGAAGGGGTGGAAAGTCAGAGCGCTCCTTTTTCTGGGGAGTTTTTCTGATAGAAAGGAGGCATATGATCGGGCATGGAACTTCTAAATTTATCAAGCATGAGGGATCGAAGTCAAAAGAAAAAAAAAAAACGAAAAAAAAGTACGAAAGAAAAGGAGTGATGCTGAAATGATTTGCGCTGACGGGCGGTCGTGTATGTTTTTTTTTGAGGAACGGACTTCAGGGGATTTAGGCGCTGATAGCTAAGCTCAGAGGGGCTTGATATATATACAGAGGAGCAAACTTACGTCTTTTTGGGGGGGAAACTCATAGAATTCAAATGATCTGCTGTAGAAGGCCATTCATACGTTTTAATTTGGTGAGGATTCTGAAGAGAGGACAACTCTGAGCGCAGAATAAGTTCACTGGGAGGCACGCTGATCAGAGAAGAACGCAACCATAATCAGAGAAGGGTGCAGCCATCATCAGAGAAAGGTGCAGCCATCATAAACAAAGGGTACACTGCTGAGGAGGCCGATGGGTGATTTGTTGAAGGACACATATACAGAGAACGCGGATATCTGCTGAGTTTTCTGACGACTCCTACTTGGAAAGCTACATCAGCACTCTCGACATGGATTTTAAAATTTGCTCTATGATGTAGTGATTACGCTGAACTAGGCGTTCCTGATTGTAGAGTCATAAAACTCAATCAAGATCACATGATCTAGAAACTTCAGAGAACTTATAATGTTCACCAGCTCTAGTGTATTGAATTGTTTTGGCGCTTGTCATGGTGCATATTCGATATACTTTCTGGAGAAATTTATTGTCCAATGCTGATAAATGTATGGAGCAATACGTGCAGTAGCCGGTTTTATTGTCTGATGATAGATTTGCGTGGAGTATTACTGTGCATTGGATAGACGGCCAACCTTTCTCGCCTATTGCCTTCTACTCTTCACAGTTTCACTATGATCTATCTATTTGTCGCCTGCAAGTAGACGAAGAGAACGCAGAGACAAGAGGAAATAGGGCTGTGCAAGGTAAGATTAACAGAAGAAAAGAATAAGAAGAGGAACTTGCGAGAACTGAAGCTTCATCCACGATGTGGCCTGGAAAGCACAGTCAGACCAAAGGAGGCTGAGAAAACTGGAAGCAAAACATTCTGAAGTATTCTGATGCTCCTCCAATATCAAGTTATTAGGATTATCCTACAAATGATTTGATGTCATTCGTTCCAGCGTTCATAAAGTTCAAAGATAGCTGAGCTGTAGACAAAGGAAGAATTTTATCATGAGGAATATTTTGATCTCTATTTAACTGCGCCATCCAGGGACGCTCTGATATTTTCAAATTAATCTTCATGTGATTACTAAACAGGCTTTGATATATCTTGGAACGATTCTGAAAAATGCCATGATTATGAATGACTTTGACCGTTGATGCTCTGTTAACATAGAAGGTAAAGTTTAATGTGACCTTTACTTAAAAAGGTAAACTGTTCGCTTGATATAGTAAAAAAGAAGACACGCTCAATGAAGGATTTGATCGTGAATGATGCCGCCAATTGAGATAAGCCATTCTTTTGAGTGTCCATTTATTGATACCTATTTATCTTTGAGCTTACTGGATGATATCTGCGTACATCTTTAATTATGGAAAAGAAATGAGAATTTTTGTTTCGTCGATGTTCACTAAACCCGTCTATGTGAGTTAAAGTTGTGTAACTAATTCATTCCCTCGATTCTTAATTTGCTCATTGAGTCTTCACGATACCTGAGCTTGCTCAAAGCACCCGGCGTGCGCCGTACTATCTTGCGGTTGGCTTGATCCACCGACCGTCCCTTTCGCGCCGACATTGGTGAACCCGGCGTGAACAAACGGCATTGCGACTCAGGTACATCCGACGGGAAACCAATTCCAGGTATTTATATTTGAAATTTTCTGGCTTGCATATAGTTAAAAACAAACATGAATTCTAATGTCGAAAATCTTCTCCATGATATGGAAGCACGATTAAATTCATCTATAGAATTAAAGCTTAATTCTAAGTTTGAGTCCGTAAACTCGTTTCTTTCAATCTTAACTACAGTAGTATCTGATTTTAATGCAAATCTTAAGTCAATGGATACTCAATTTGATCACGAGTTTAGGAATTTAGAAGGAGTTCTTCATTATGAACTATCAAATTTAAATGAACAGATGGAAACATTAGCAAATCATGTAAAAGAAATCTCTTCATTCAAAACTATTGGTAAAGACATTGCAAGTTTAAAAGAGAACATTGAAAGGTTAAACAATGAAATACATGATAGTGCTACATGTGAATGCAAAGATAGCTATCAAGTACGAGTTCAAAGTAGATCTATGTCTTCTATTGACCAAAACCCTTTACCGGAGTATAGAAGAGTTGATCCTAGGGCATTATATCAAAGACCAAAGAGAACTGTAAGATGCTTCTGGTGTGACCAACTAGGTCATACTTATAGGAATTGTCTGGCGTATGAGAAAGCATGTAGGCAACACTTGGTATTAGAAAATGAACACAAAATCTGTGATTATCATACGAAGGATCCTTTACACTTGAACCTAGGTAGAGGTGGGATGGTAAAATATTTTGAACAAAAACAAGTAAGATCAAGATCAAACAAACAAGTGAAAAAACACTGCAGAGTAAAACGTGAAAATACCACAAAATCTAATGATCAAGACAATATTATGATGGATAATCCACAAGTTGAACTGATGATGCAAGATATTAAGCTAAATGATAAGCAAGAACATGAGAGAACAACTTATGAGAAACCAGACAAAACAAAAGATTTTCATAATATATTAATTGAGCAAAAATCTTTACTGAATGATCAAACACTTGAAGAAGAGAAAAGTGAAAAGATGGAAGAACAAGTGAATCGTGAAACTGGCAATCAATCTAATACTAAAGGGAAAATTAAGAAAACTAAACAACTAAGTAATGCAAATGAGAATGCAAACAATGAGACAAATTTTAATGAGAAAGAACAAGAAATTTTTGCAAAAATTATCAATCAAGTTACACAAAACATGACGAAGTCAACAAAAACCATTAAAAGGAAGAATGAGTTATGTATGCAAGAAATTTTTGATGTTTTGAGTTAAAATTATTGTTTCTTACTAATGCATTTTGACAAGTTATTTTGACAAAACTGGCACAAGAAGCCAAATTGATAATAGGATATGTTATGATCAAGTTGATGATTGTTTATTGAATGTTTTTTATCCATGACTGGTATTTATATGGGAGTTACAACCTACTTCCTCAACAAAAAGGTATTTATATGGGAGTTATAACCTACTTCCTTATCAAAAAGGTATTTATATCGGAATTGTTTTACAAAATTAAAATTATGAATTTCATTAATGATTTAAATATTGCTTTTCTAATCAATGTTTTTGAGTGGTTTAATGCAGGTCAAGCAAGAAAAGACAAATTGAAGGAAGCTACAAAATTTGGCTTAATGTTACTTTGGGGGGTTTACAGATGGATTATCTAGATGTTTTGAATTGAAAAATTTGGTTTAAATGTGCTAATACTTATGTTTTTTTCACGAGTTTGTTTTCAAGATATTTTTCAGGTTCAAGATGAAGAATGGGAATTTATGGACACCCAAGATTTTCTTCAAGAGTAGAATATGAAAACCTTTTACTTCCAGTTTTGCACCATTTTATTTAAGCGTGCATTTCAAGTATGCATTAAATTATGTATGAACACATATTGAGTTTTGCCCTTAGGTGCACGTTCATTTGCACCATTATCAAATTGTAAAATGCATTATGAAATCTGTGAGAAAGTTCTAAGTATAGGAGAAAGAAAACCTCTTCATCAAAAGCTCTTACCTCTTATGCACCATAATTTTGAAAATGCACAGAAAGTATGCATGTATTAGGGTCACACTACATGACCATGCATCTAGGCACGATCTGATCTATACCTATGCACATACGAGTGACTGTAAGGATGAATATATAATCACATTGATATGTATGTGAGTGAGAGCACCAACCTCACCATCAGAAGCCATTTTCTTTATTGATTGCACCATTAATTTTATACATGCATTTTCAAAAGTGTGCATATAAATAGGGCTAATTACGCAGCCGTGCATAAGGCACTTCGACTTTAAAACCCATGCACATATTCTGCTATGGAATTGATTTTATTATTAAGCAGAAAACAGGTCTTATTTGGCGCATCCGGAGGACGCACAGGTTTGGTGGGGGTGAATGTCGTAGAGATATTCATCTCTACTTTCATGTCTTGACCAAACACTCTCCAATCAATCGAATGATTCGTCATCACAACATATAAATGAAGCTTGGAAAGTTCAGGGTGTCAAGCTCAAGCAAAATCGTATTTTTTCTTAATTGATCGTTGGAATGTTGGCAACATGTCGTGGAAATTTCACACCAAATACAAGCAGTGTTTGATGAATTTCAGTCATGGGATGTTAACTCTTCGAACTCATTAATTTATAGCTATGTATATTTGAAGATTTTATTTTGATGATTCTCCATAACATTTATGTGGGTACTGCATTTAAAATAAGTCAATCAAACCCGATGATGACTCGGGAGAGAAGAAATTCGTTTGTGGTGTATATGATGACACTATTAAAACAAAAAGAAAAGTCAATTTTTATGTTCAGACGTTGATGTAACGGTTAAAAGGTGTGAGAGCGTGAGGAGAAAAGGGAGGAGCTGCGACAGGAAAAAGAAGGGGTGGAAAGTCAGAGCGCTCCTTTTTCTGGGGAGTTTTTCTGATAGAAAGGAGGCATATGATCGGGCATGGAACTTCTAAATTTATCAAGCATGAGGGATCGAAGTCAAAAGAAAAAAAAAAAACGAAAAAAAAGTACGAAAGAAAAGGAGTGATGCTGAAATGATTTGCGCTGACGGGCGGTCGTGTATGTTTTTTTTTGAGGAACGGACTTCAGGGGATTTAGGCGCTGATAGCTAAGCTCAGAGGGGCTTGATATATATACAGAGGAGCAAACTTACGTTTTTTTGGGGGGGAAAGTCATAGAACTCAAATGATCTGCTGTAGAAGGCCATTCATACGTTTTAATTTGGTGAGGATTCTGAAGAGAGGACAACTCTGAGCGCAGAATAAGTTCACTGGGAGGCACGCTGATCAGAGAAGAACGCAACCATAATCAGAGAAGGGTGCAGCCATCATCAGAGAAAGGTGCAGCCATCATAAACAAAGGGTACACTGCTGAGGAGGCCGATGGGTGATTTGTTGAAGGACACATATACAGAGAACGCGGATATCTGCTGAGTTTTCTGACGACTCCTACTTGGAAAGCTACATCAGCACTCTCGACATGGATTTTAAAATTTGCTCTGTGATGTAGTGATTACGCTGAACTAGGCGTTCCTGATTGTAGAGTCATAAAACTCAATCAAGATCACATGATCTAGAAACTTCAGAGAACTTATAATGTTCACCAGCTCTAGTGTATTGAATTGTTTTGGCGCTTGTCATGGTGCATATTCGATATACTTTCTGGAGAAATTTATTGTCCAATGCTGATAAATGTATGGAGCAATACGTGCAGTAGCCGGTTTTATTGTCTGATGATAGATTTGCGTGGAGTATTACTGTGCATTGGATAGACGGCCAACCTTTCTCGCCTATTGCCTTCTACTCTTCACAGTTTCACTATGATCTATCTATTTGTCGCCTGCAAGTAGACGAAGAGAACGCAGAGACAAGAGGAAATAGGGCTGTGCAAGGTAAGATTAACAGAAGAAAAGAATAAGAAGAGGAACTTGCGAGAACTGAAGCTTCATCCACGATGTGGCCTGGAAAGCACAGTCAGACCAAAGGAGGCTGAGAAAACTGGAAGCAAAACATTCTGAAGTATTCTGATGCTCCTCCAATATCAATTTATTAGGATTATCCTACAAATGATTTGATGTCATTCGTTCCAGCGTTCATAAAGTTCAAAGATAGCTGAGCTGTAGACAAAGGAAGAATTTTATCATGAGGAATATTTTGATCTCTATTTAACTGCGCCATCCAGGGACGCTCTGATATTTTCAAATTAATCTTCATGTGATTACTAAACAGGCTTTGATATATCTTGGAACGATTCTGAAAAATGCCATGATTATGAACGACTTTGACCGTTGATGCTCTGTGAACATAGAAGGTAAAGTTTAATGTGACCTTTACTTAAAAAGATAAACTGTTCGCTTGATATAGTAAAAAAGAAGACACGCTCAATGAAGGATTTGATCGTGAATGATGCCGCCAATTGAGATAAGCCATTCTTTTGAGTGTCCATTTATTGATACCTATTTATCTTTGAGCTTACTGGATGATATCTGCGTACATCTTTAATTATGGAAAAGAAATGAGAATTTTTGTTTCGTCGATGTTCACTAAACCCGTCTATGTGAGTTAAAGTTGTGTAACTAATTCATTCCCTCGATTCTTAATTTGCTCATTGAGTCTTCACGATACCTGAGCTTGCTCCAAGCACCCGGCGTGCGCCGTACTATCTTGCGGTTGGCTTGATCCACCGACCGTCCCTTTCGCGCCGACAACGTACTTATTGTGTTCAATAATACATGTGCTTTTCATCATTAACACATTTAATTTCAAACTCTTCATGAGCATTCAAATGATTGTAGACATATGGAACTAGATTTATATGGCATACATCATTTACATGAGTTGGAAATATCATGTAGACTTCTGCTTTATGAGTGTTTACAAGCCTTTTCAATTTTATGCTTGAGATTGAGGGAGTATTTGGCACATCATGCTCCCCTTGAATCATGTAATGGATACCAATTTTTTCAAGTTCCTAAGGATTCAGATCTTTATTAACCTTCCTAAACCCTAAAGTCATTCCCTACCCAAAACCACATCAATTTTTTCCAAATGCAAGATCTAAAAATAAATTTTACTTTTGTACCCTTGAAACTTGATTTTAAGACCATAAATCATAGTATTCGAGACTTTCTTATCCTATCCTTGCATAATGGAGACTACATATTGATGTGGAGACTTCTATTGGGGCCACGTTAATCTCTTGCCAATGATTGATTAGGAAGTAATGGGTGCGTGAATCATCTATCATGACTCTTGCCCTTTCCTCTCTTATGCAGGCATGGAGTTTGACTATGTTGTGTGGTTCAAATTGATCTTAAACCCACATAAAATAAAAAAACAACAATGTTGCATGCCATCTTCACGTAGAACTTCCATTTTTCTCCAACCTTTATTATCTTTAATGTTTAAAGTTTGGGCAAGGTAGACTCCTTCCATTTCTTTCCCTTTTTGAACACATGTAGCTTTCTGTTGCACCCTGAGAGTACAATCTTTACTTAGATGTCCTAGATTTAAGAACTTGAAGAAAATATTTTCATTCTTTCCTTTCTCCTAGTCTTCAAGGTCAAGTCTTGGCTATGAAAATCAAGGAGCCTTGAAGTCCTCTCTCTTGAAAGTGCTTCATTTCCATTTACCTCTTTTAAATCTTTTATTCTTCCTGATAGAATGAAGTGGCGATGCCCTAGTCTTAGCATGAGCTTCATAGATTTGTGCTAACTTAATTTTTCTTCTAGAATCTTTGGGGTACTTCTCTTTGCTTCATGTTTAATTTTCTTAGTGAGGCTATGAATAAAACCCCTTCCTTTAGGGAAATCATTCAAGTTTTGGAGCTTGAGAACTGTTTCTTTGTAATGAGAAATGTATAAGGAGAGGTAACATGCTCACTAAGGGGCCCTGTCCTATGAAACCCAATTATGTTCTTCCTCATTCTCTAGTAAGAAAACTTTTTCAAAGAGCTCTTCAAACTCGTTGCAAGCCTGAGGAATCCTCAGGGATTCCTTCAAGCTCATCCACGACATGTAGGCCTTTGGCCCAAGGGATAAGCTTTTTTCTAGGACTTGTTAGTACTCACGAGTATTTTCAAGTACTTTTGAGTTGATCTAGGTCTTGCCATTTCTGTAGAAAATTCAAGACTGTATCCTTATTTTGTTCTTTTTCATATCCTAAAAACTAAGGTGCCTTTAAATGTTTTGTAAAAGAAAGACTCCTAGATCTTAACAAAGTAGTATCCTGAGGATTTGCAATCACATCTTTAATATTTTTATTAAAATAGACTTGCTCCTAGGTACCAAGCCTATATGTAAACCCCCCTACTTACTCCCACATTCCCAACAAACAAAAGTGCATAGGAAATTGAAAGGATACTTGAATAAAGGAATCATTCAACCTAGCCAATCACCTTGGGCAACAACTATCCTCTTGGTTAGAAAAAGGATGGGTCAATGAGATTGTGTATCGATTATTGAGATTTTTAAACCAGTTTTACAATAAAGAATAAATATCCAATACCCAAAATAGATGATATTTTTTATCAAATAAAGAGAGCAAACATATTTTCAAAGCCCTCTTATGAAGGATATCAACAGATTAGAATCAAATCTAAATATATCTTGAAAATAGCTTTCAGAATTAAGTACGATCATTTTGAATTCTTAATCATGCTTGTGGATTAACAAATACCCCGACCATATTCATGAACTTAATGAACATAATCCTAAGTCTTTACTTAGGAAAATTTGTAGTTGATTTCCTTGATGATATTCTGTTCTATATTTAAATACCATTGGCCATTTAAAACATTTGGAAAATATTTTTCAATTTTTGAGAGAGAATAAGCTGTATGGTAAGGAAACTAAGTATGAATTCTTTAGCAAAAATCAAATATATTGGACACATTATATGTGAGAAAGGAATTCAAGTAGACCCTAAAAAGCTACAAGTTATTCTTAACTGGCCACACCCTAAAACTATTACAAAACTTCAAAATTTCTTAGGGTTAGCATAGAAAGTTTCTAACAAAGTTTGTGAAGACCTTGATCATATTATTTAGAAAGAAAAAGAAAAAGCCTAAAAGCCTTGCTTGGGATAAGGAATAGGTTGAAAGTATGGAAAGGCTTATGAAAGCCTTAACATCGGTCTCAATTCTATAGGAAATAAATTGAAATGAACCATTTGTGTTTCAAATAGATGCAAGTGAATTAGCAATCAGAGTTGTGTTGAATTAGAATGGTTGAAAAATTTCTTTTCAAAGTCAAAAGATAAACTCATCTCAATGCAATTATTCTACATTCAAGAAAGAGCTTTATGCCATTGCGCATATTGTAAAGAAATGGAGACATTCCATGTTTTTCACCAAAGTTACTATATTTTTTGATCAACCAAGTATTATGTGGTTTGTGAACCAACATGTGTTAATATCTTTTCATAGCAAGCACGTGGTGCTTGCTTTAAATCATATAATCCCTTCTTCAACCTGCACACTTGGTTTTCGTGCCCTTGCTACACCAAGCCAGGGGGCTTAAAAAACATACACTTCTTCATGCAAATCACCATTCAAAAATGTAGTTTTAATGTCCAATTGATGTGCATTCCAACCATGATGAGTTGCAAGTGCACAGATGCTATGAACAGTAGTCATTCAGCATGTAGGATCCAAGGTTTCATCAAAATCAATGCCTCTTTCCTATGCATAACCCTTTGCAACAAGCCTAGCCTTATATGTGTCAACTGTTCCATTAGGCTTACACTTTATCTGGTACATCCACTTAGTTTCAATGACCTTCTTGCCAGAAGGGAAGTCACATAAAGGCCAGGTACCATTTTTCATAATACCATCATATTGTGATTGCACAGCAGCCATTCATCAAACAAAATAGGTTCATTCTCATCATAGAGACTAGAGGCAGCCATAGCATAGCAATCTGATGCAAAAGAAGCAGTATGAGAGCCTGAATGAGTATGATATTATAGACGTGCATCTAATTTGTTGTCACATAAAGTTTGCACCAACCATTTTGGCATAGTTTTTGCCTCAATATCAGCTCTCTCATAAAAAAGTGCATCATATAAATCTGCATCAGAAATGGAATGATCTAGATCATCACATGAAACCTATAAAGGTTGAGAAGTTGCCTCATTAGGAACAACACTAGATTGTCTAGCTACAAAAAGAGGCAGCATAGTATCATACATGTCTTTGGAGCTAACAGTTGTCTCCTTCATACATGAAAGTAAATGTTGAACAACATCTTCCACAAAAATAACATCATGGCTAACTAAAATACATTTATTCTATGGATGATACACACGATAGCCTTTGCTCTCAAAACTCTACCCAACAAAAATACATTTTATTGCTTTATCGTCCAATTTCATGCGATGTTGTTCAAGCACTAATGCATATGCTAGACAACCAAAAACATGCAGGTGAGCAATAGATGGCTTACAATTATGCTAAGCCTCATATGGAGTAATATACTACAATGCTTTAGTGGGAAATTTGTTAAGTACATATGCTACACACATAATGGCCTCAAGCCAAAAATTATGTGGTAAAGCCTGACTCTGGACCATACACCTTGCCATCTCCATGAGTCACATGCTCTTCTGTTCAACAACTGTATTTTGTTGAGGTGTATATGGAATTGTACACTGATGTTTTATCCCACGTACAACTTGAAATGCATTAAAGTCAGAAAACATGTGTTGCCCCCTTCAATTAAAATGGAGGGTGCCAATTTTACATGCTGACATATTTTTAGCCAAAACCAAAATTTGTTTGAAGCACATAAACACTTCGGTTTTTTCTTTCAATGGATATACCCATGCATGCTTGGAAAAATCATTGATGAAAGTCACAAAGTGAAGGTAGTTTCCAAAAGAGGGTGTTTGCATAGGACCACAAACATCACTGTGAGCAAGTTGTAATTTCTGAGAAGCTCGAAGTGAACCATCCTTTGGGAATGAGGAACACTGCATTTTTTCCAAAATAAAGCCTCCACATACATGTTTATTAGGTGCTTCAAGTTTGGGCAAAGAGGATACCATTTCAGATTTCTGTAGGCGTAGCAAAATAGCAAAATTTAGATGAACAAAGCATGCATGCCAAAGCATTGTATCTGACATAGCCTGAGAATCATGTACTGCACATGCCAAATCATTCATAGATTTTTCATATTCATTTATGAGCTTATACAACCCATGATATAAAATGCCAGAAGCAATAATCATGTTGCCATTTGATAGATGACAAATTGTACATCTTCCATCAACAAATTTCATAATCAAGAGAATCTTGGCTAAAGCTGAAACTAATAACAGAGTCTTCTTGATCCTTGGCACAAACAAATAATCTGAGAATGTAAAATAACTACCATCAACAGTATTTAGAATGCTCTTACCAACTTCCATGACAAGATAAGAGGATTTGTTGGCACATGTGACAATATTCACTGTAGAGGTAGGCTTGAGTGAAGTGAAGAAACTACATTGCAAGGTAATCTGTTTGGTTGCCCCACTATCAAAGTACCATACATCTAAGTCTACTACAAACATACATTATCGAGGAGAAGATGGGTCAAAACTACAAACAGTAGTAAACACCCATTCTTCATTCTACACTAGATTAGGAGACTCTGTTTTTGGTGTAGAGGCCTTTGCAACAACCATTCTAGCCTCTTTTTCTTTGCCTCTTTTGCAGCCAGTTTTGGACAATTCTTTATGATATGATCATTTGCTTTACAGTACTTGCAAAACAATTTCAGCTTTTCTGTTTTCCAGTCTCTATCATCCTTCTTTGAATGTGCAGAATTAGCATATTTTTGCTTACTAGTAGAAGAGCTCCATTCACCCTTGCCCTTTTGACTAGCCAAGAAATCTTGATCTACAACATGCATAATGGACCTGTTCTACCTAGACTAATCTTCCTACAATAGAATAGAGACTAACTTCTCAAATGTTAAGGCATTTGGATTGCCTTTCATCATAAAACGAAGATTAGAAGCAGAACTTTGGTATGAATTGGGAAGACCATTCATAACAGTCTGCACAAGTGAACTGCCAGGCAAGACTTCATCAGCAAAAGTTAATTGTTCCTTCAAATCTTTTATCTTTTTTAGAAAATTGTCCATACAATCACCTTCATTCATATGCTCACTCTCCAACTATTTTTGGATGTAAGCAACACGAGCCTCATTCCTAGCCTAGTTCAATGTTGTAATTTTATCCCAAGCATCCTTAGCTATTCTGCAAGAGTGAATGTGAGGAATAATGGCACGTTTGACAGATAAGGCTATCAATGCATTTGCCTGAGCATCTCTACCATCCCAATGAATTTTCTCTAGAGTAGGTGTAGTAGAAACCACAATACGAACAAGAATCTAGAGAATATCACCATCTTCAATGCCATGTGCATCAGCTTCGGTACCTGCATTTGCAGGTGTAATAGGACATTTTTCAACACCTTATAGAATATACCACAATCCTTTTGTGACCAATACATGACGCATCATATAATCCTACAAGGGGTAATTGGTACCACCCAACTTATCCTCAACAACCAACATATGAAATACATAACTACTTTTAGCCATGGCCACTCACTAAAATACCTTGATGTACAAAAATGATTGTATCTGAAAAAGTTGAATAGAATTATCCTGACAAGCTATGTTAAACTTGTAGCAAACTTTGAGACATTATACTGGTAAACTCAAACCTATATATATCTCTGACACAAAAAGAAGAAATAGCTTGCACAAGTATTGTGATGGTGCATTCGGAGGCAGAAACGAGCTCAGATCGTGATTTCGACACCACACAACAAAGTTGTTTTGATCTACTTTACCTAGTGTATGCTCACCAAATTTCATGCAATTTTGAGACTGTGACCGGAGGGTGTTGACGACACCCTTGATGAAGTGGCAACCTTCTTTGATACCAATTCTTGGAGTTTGAGGTCTAGGGAAGCACACAAACATCACAAGGAAGAAGAAAAATCTTGGAGCACAACACACAATGTTGAATGAATTACCACTAGAATGTACAAAGATAAGTAACTCATTAGGGAAGTAGGCATATATACAAGCCGGGGAAAAAACCTCCAAAAGAGGGAAAAAGTGCCCCGATAGTCCTAGAGTGTTCACATACATCACTACCTAAATATATCAACACCTTCAAGTCAACGAATAAAGCTAGATTCCCTGCTACATGATTTGAGCAACCTGAGTCTGTATAGAATACATGTTCATCTACTTTGTCCTCATCAAAAGTAATGAGTCCTCTTCAGTTTGATCATTTGCATAGTTGTTGTAGTCTCTCCTTCCTCTGTATCCTCCTTGATAATTGTTGTTGTTGTATGAGTCGTTGTTGTAACCATTGTTGTTTTTGATGAATCCTCTTGAGCTTTTATATCCACCTCTATTGTAGCCTCTTCCTCTTTGGTTTCTAGGGTTCTTCAAAAAATTCTCAATAATGTGGTTATTTAAGTCACATATGGCACATGGAGAGGAGCTTTGAGATCTCCCCCTACCTTGTCTTCCTCCTTTGCCTCTTCCTCTTGACCCTCTACCTCTACCTACAAAGTTTGATTAAGAGGCACTACCTTCATCATCAGACCTTTTACTCTTTCCTTTACCATCCTTACTCTTGTTCTTATTTGTATATAGGGTAGAGGATTGATTACTTTTTAAATTGTCTCCATTCTTCATAAGCTTTTCCTCATGTGTGAACAAATGTCCCATGAGGGTGTTGAAGTTAGGAATCGACATATCGATGTATATCTACTCCATCAATGACTTATTCAATGCTCCCAAGTTAATATGCTAGCTCCTTCATCTTGGTCACAAAATTAGTCACATTTTGCTTGGGCATCTTCTTGAGTGTGGTGAACTCCATCCAGAGTTGGTTCTTCCTTGCTTTAGTACTTGATGAGAAGAATGCTTAAAGAGCATTCCAAGTCTGTTGTGAAGTCTTTTAGCTCTTGTTGTGTGGAAGTGAAAAATCAGAGATTGAATAAAGAATGTTTGACCTAGCTAGAGCATCCTTTGAGCACCATGTGGTTAACCCCTCTTGTTCTTCTTGAGATGGTTGTCCTTTGCTTCTGAGGAATGGCATCATCTCATCTCCAAAAATGTAATCATAGAGGTTTTGTTGGAAGACATGGTTTCAATGTTGGTCCATCATTGCTCATTAAATATAGCATAACTAGCTAATGGCTTTAGGCCTTGTACAAGCAAAGGCGTTGGGCGCTGTGGTTAAGATAATATCCTCCCAATGAAGCAACCCGAGTTGAATTCCCATGACAGACAACACAAAATGCGATGTGCTTTTGATTTAATTCTTTTAATTAAACTCAACGAGGGATCGCATTAAACAGCGAACGAAGTTGTTTTTTTCGTAAAGTGCTTTATTGGAGATCGCATAGCGATCATGGAGCTTTTGGGTGATTGCTTTTGGAGGGGTGCTTTTCAAGAGTACACAAAACTATATAAGGAGAGTATTGGCCTCATTATATTCATCCTTCACCTAGCTTTCAACACAAGCCTTGAGCTTGGACCTCAATAGAGGTGGTGTTTCTTCTAGCACATCGGGCAACCATGGTCCTAACTTGAAGCATGTTGAGGAGCAGCTATGGAGTTCTTCTTGATGATTCTTCTTGGAGAAGATGAAGGGTGTGCTCACACTCTAGATCATGAAGAGGAGGTTATCTCTTGCTCATGGAAAGAAGACTTGGTCATTAGCAGCTTGATGGTGAGGATCGGACATCTACATGTTGTAGTTGAAGATTGTCTTCTACATGAAGATTTCAGGCTACATCAAAGACATTGGATGGTGGTTAACATATGATTTACATCTTATGTTAAGTGTTTAGGTACATATTCTCTTTATGCACACAGGTACTACTTGAATTTTATGGAGGCAGTAGCATCCATATCAGGAGGAGTCCTATTCGGCATAGGTACAAGAGAATCAGTACGTATATGCTTTATGCATATTTTGATTTAGAGATTTGAGAAGATGTGTTCACATGAGTTTGAGGATTTCCGACAGCAAACTTGTTAGCATTCTTTGCTACTTTTTAAGTATGTGATCTTTTCACACACGTATCTGACTTAGGGTCTTCCATAGCCTAAGGTTAGATGAGGGTTTGTTGATTATCCGTTTCACACGATCCTTCCTCTTTCAGTCACTCATATTCACTCTTCTATAACCTATTAGGTCAGACATCTCATGTATATTCAGATTTCTACCCATACATCTGAATATGTTTGTTACATTTGTACATTCACTCTTCCATCTATTTCTCATCACATAGAATGGTTGTGAGTTTTGCTCCCACATTGTACATTGAACATTGGTATATATGATACTATGAGTAAGTGATGGCTTACGTAACACCTCACACATGTCGTCTATTCTTTCTCTATCTTTGTCTCATCATCTGTATGATTAAGTTGTGGTATGTTCATGTTTGTCAAAATTGAAGATTGCTAGATTCTGTGTTGTATATGCTGGACCTATGGAACCATGCACCTGTGACATGAGCTAAGGGCCTACCTCATTTCCAACATTTGGTATCAGAGCACTAAGGTTTTGGTTTCAGAACTTTAGTTCTTTGGCATCAATGCATTAAGACTCATTCATATTCTCAGGTTTCTAGACTTCCAGATTTACAACATATGATTTAAGGGCATCTTCCAACATTTGACATTTGACATACACACTTAATCTAGATGAGTAGAGATTTGAGAATTAGACAATTCAGTCACATGTGTATTCATTAGTGTGGAGTACAAAGTTGATGATCTGTTAGCAACAGAATATTCTTGGAAGAGAATGCAAATACTTTACAGAAGTATTGTTTGAAGACCAAGACTTGATGAAGAGAAGGCTACTTCAAATTCAAGGAAGAACAATGGTTTAGAGAAGATGAAGGAATCAGATCAACATCAAATCACAGGTATCAGTTTCTACTATCAGATTATCATTTGTAGGTCATGTCTTAGAAGAGCAGTTATGAAGAGATTTGAAGGATTCAAGGAATGCTTTTATACATTTTCAGTCTTTTGAAAATGAAAGGCTACATCAAAACAGGTATCTAGAGGTTTTTCAAGAGAGTTTTGAGAGATCTCTTTCATGGCAAGAAAGCTTATCTAAGAAGAGACATGTGAAGATGGGATGGGTTTTGTTTTCAGCCAATTTTCTGTTGTAAATTGGTTGGATATCCAGGTACAGATTGTAATCTAAGTATCTAGAGAGGTAACTCTAGAAAGGTAATTCATCATTCAGACAAAAGATTGGTGAATTTAAGCGTTTCAGACATTTGAAGCAGAATTTTTATTCAAAGATATGAGGAGATGATAAAACATGTTTCTATATTCACTTCCATTTGGATACCATGTTTGTTTTGTCTCTTACTCTTAGCATTAGAGGAAGAGAAAGGTTCATTTGAAGAAATCAAGAGTGTTTGCTACTTCAAGATGAAGAGAACAAAAGGTATGGAAGAGAAGTTTGAAGATGTTAACATCATCCTTAGGTGGAAGAAAGATGCAGAAGAAGAAAGTCCATCATTTTCAAAAGAAAAGTAAGGCTTCCTTTTCTCATATATTTTCCATATACTTTTCCTATTTTATCCTCTACACCCAAAGACAAGTCTACGAGAACATCTTGTGTGAAGATAGTCTAAAGAAGAAGCAATTTCTGGTTTTGCATTACACTTGGTCATGATTTAGTAGATTTGACAAAGAATTGCATTGAGAGAAAGAAAAGCAGCACATTTTGAAGAAAACTTGTATGTTTTAACTCATATGTATGAGTTATATATAAGTTGAAGAAATTGAGCAGGCAGCTTCTATGTTTCCTCAAAGAATTCTTGGAGTGTCAATACAGAGCTACTTGGTATATGACAAGTTGTAGAGAAGTATATTTCTTTTATCTAACTCTTGAGGTAAAAGAGTTTTTTGTGGTAGATCTTGAAGACTTGGGTTGAGGTTTTATGTTTGGAAAAGTTACCTCATATTCAGTATTTTTAGAAAACTTCAGAAAATTCAGATTGTTGATGTACAAGTCAATGATGAATCTACTTTCAGTGATTGTCTTGATTTTTTGGATACATGTTTGTATTCAAAAAGGTGTTCCATCAGATCCTATCACGTGATTGAGAAGTGGAGTTAGCCAAAAGAAGGTCAAGCAGGTACTATCATATTTCACCCGGGTAGAATATGAAAGTTATGAAGTATCAACTTGCAGCTTTTGGAGTTCTCAAGGCGAGAAGTTTGTTCCACTTATATTTCAAGTAGGAGTTGCAGATTCTTGGGAGGGATTTGTTTGAAGAAAAGTTTTACAACTTTGTAAGAAGCATGGCCACTTAGAGACATTCAGGTAATAAATCAAACATTCAATAATGAAGGTTTGATGAGAGCAGATTCTACACAGGAGAGATCATTGATCTTGTATGGTCTTGAGTATCTATGAGTCAGTTATCTATCCTTTGTTTGTGAAGATTCTTAGCATTGAAAGAAGTAAGTCAAAGATTCCAGTTCTATCAAATTTGTGTTGCCTAGAGATAGAAGAAGATACTTATGTTACAGAAGGTTATGAATCCTAAAATGCTTTCAGTAAGGTTTTTATGACAAATTAGCTAACCTTATTCTACAATTTGGAAAGCTAAGAAATGACATGGAAAGCTATTGGCATGTGTACAATGCTAATAAAAAGGGTTCAGAAATTTTGTTTCAGATACAGGTATTGATCACTGAACATCAGATTTATGAAGGAAGATGTTCCAGATTTCATAAAATCTGATATATTTGAAGAAATAGGATTGGTTGCAAGATGCAAAGAACTAGTGTTATCACCAAAGATCATTGGTGAATGAGTGTGAAGTCCTAAATCTGAGTAGAGAAATCTAATCCAAATAACTTCTTGTGTAGCATTTGCTAAGACCTTGTATTCAACCTTTGTTGAAGATAGAGCAATAGTTGGTTGCTTTTTAGAAGACCATGAGATGGGATTATCACCTGCAATAGATAAATAGCCAGAAGTACTTCTTCTATCATCCTTATATCCTGTCCAATTTGCATCTGAGTACAACTTTATATCCAAATCTGATGTGTATGGGAAGTAAAGACCTTGATTTTGAGTACCTTTGAGGTACTTCAAAATTCTTTTAGCAGCTTCCAAGTGAGGTGCTCTAGGTTTATGCATGAATTGGCTCAGAACACTTACTCCAAAAGATATGTCAATCCTTGTTAATGTTGCATAGTTTAGAATTCCAACTATGCTTTGATAACATGTAATGTCTTCAAGCAAATCACCTTCATGAGCACTCACTTTATGATTTACCTCCATAGGGATGCTAGCTACTTTTGCGTCCTCCAAGTGGAACTTCTTCAACATGTCCTACACATATTTCCTTTGACTGATGTAGACTCCAGAGTTTGTGTATACTAACTCAAGTCCAATAAAATATTTCAGAAACCCTAGGTCACTAATCTTAAACTCCTGCATCATCTGGTTTTTGATTTGTTTGATGCCATTGGCATCACTACCTGTAAGAATAATGTCATCCACATATACACATAAATATATCATTTTTGAATTACTCCTCTTGACAAACACAGAAGAATCTGCCTTGCTCATCATGAATCCTCGGTCTTGAAGATAGGTTGTTAACCTATGGTTCCATGCCCTAGGTGCCTGCTTCAAACCATAAAGAGCTTTCTTCAATTTGCATACATGATTTACCTTGCTTGGATCTTCATAGGCAGGAGGTTGCGCCATTTAAACCTCCTCTGAAATCCACCCATTGAGAAAATCATTTTTCACATCTAGTTGATACATATTCTAATTTCTAGATGCAGCTACACTTACCAATACTCTAATGGTTGGCATCTTAGCCACAGGTCAAACGTTTCTTCATAATCTAGTCCTTGGGTTTGTGCAAAACCCTTAACCACAAGCTTAGCTTTATATCTGTCTATGGATCCATCTGAGTTCCTTTTGACTTTGTAAATCCACCTAGAACCAATTACCTTTGTTGATGCTTTCTTGTGTACTAGTTCCCAAGTGTCATTCTCTTGGAGTGCTTCTATTTCTTCATCCATAGCCTGCTTCCATTCTGCTTTGGTACTTGCTTCTTCATATGAAGAAGGTTCTTCAAGTGATGGATCCTTAGCAAGATAAATAGATTGGCTTCTTAATCTCTCTTTGTGATCTCCTTAAGGCTTGGTTGGATGACTCAGGTATACCTTTTCATCTTGACCTTGCATTTTCATTTCCATGCTTTAAATTCTTCCAAGTTGATGGTGTCCTCATCATCTAATTTGATGTCTTCAATTGTGCTTGGTTCCTCCTTCGTGAGACTTGGAAATTCTTCTTCCAAGTCATATGGAAATTTGACCTCCCTACATTCACTTTCAAACCAAGAATCATTCTCATCAAACACAACATCTCTACTAACCATAAATCCTTTGATGGATGGATTATAGAACCTCTATCCTTTTTTATTTATATCATACCCTATGAAGACACATTTCTCTGCCTTAGGGTCTAACTTATCTCTAATTTGAGATGGAACATGCACATAAGCAACACAACCAAATATTTTGCAATGTTCAAGTGATGGTCTCCTACCATGCCATGCCTCATAGGGAGTCATCCCATCAAGGGACTTAGAAGGTAACCTGTTAATAAGATAAGTGGCAGTAGAAACACTCTCTACCCACAAGTAATTAGGCAACTTCTTTTCATTTAGCATTCATCTAGCTACTTCCACAATCTATCTGTTCCTCCTCTCTACTACTCAATTTTTCTCAGGAGTATATCTAGTAGTGATCTCCCTTTTGATACCTCTATCCTGCAAAAATACATCAAACTCATTGGAGAAGTACTCACCTCCTCCATCTGACCTTATCTTCTTTAAACGTTTTCCTGTTTGATTTTCTAGAAGTGCAAGATACTTCTTGAAACAACTGAACACTTCATCCTTATGTTTCATGAAATACAAGAGGTCCTGAACATAGTACCTTGAACATGAAATCAATTAATGACACATAGTACCTTAAGCCTGAAATTGAAGGGTCCTTGCTTGGTCCCCACACATCTGTGTAGACAAGTTTGAAATAATCCTCATGCATATAGCCTTTCTTTGTAAAGGGTAACCTGTGTGATTTACCAAACTGACATGCACCACATTTATAGATTATGTGTTGCTTGGATACATTAGGTATCCCAAGTACACATTGATCTCTACATATGTGCTTCAATGTTCTCTCATCAATGTGTCATAATATTTTGTGCCATATCTCTAACTGAGACAAGGTTTGATCCTTATAATTATAAAGTGCAATGTTTCTAGTGTCCTCAAGCTCAAATGTAAACAATCTAAGTGTTTTCTCTCCCTTTGCAATTCTCGTGAGTCCATGTTGGGGGTCCTCCACAAAAGCTCAAAATTTATTCAACCTAACCTACAAACCCTTTTCCACTATTTGTCCAACACTTATTAAATCCTTTGTGATAGTATGTACATAAAGAGCTCTGCTCAACACATTTCTATTCCGATCAAAAGTTTTAACATTTCCTACCTTGACAACTGAATGCTTGGTATCATCACCTTTCTACACTTGGTGCTTTCCCTTGGGCTCTTCAAGATAGAAAAGGAGAGCTACATTTCTTGCTACATGGTTTGAACAACATGAGTCAATATAGAAGAGGTTCTCATCATTCATACCTTGTTTTGAAGTCATGTTCATAATGAGAAGAGAATCCTCTAGATCCTCTGTATAGTTGTTGAAATCTTTTCTTGATTTGTATCCTCCTTGATAATTGTTGTCGTAGCCATGGTTGTATCCTTGATTATGGTTGAATCTTCCTCTTTATTGTGAGTAGCCACCTCTTTGAAATCCTCTTCCTCTCTGGTTCTTGAAGTTCATATAGCACTCATCTATTGTGTGATTAGAGAGTCCACATATATTGCATGGGGAAGAGTTGAAAGGTCTCCCCCTACCTTGCTTACCTCATCTCCCCCTTCCTCTTGAATTCCTACCTCTCCCTGCATAGTTAGCTTGAGAAGTAGCACTTTCATCTTCACCTTTCTTGCTCTTTCCTTTATCCTTAGACTTTACTTTATTTGTATAGAGGGCAAAATAATTGTTACCTCTTGATGGTTCTCCATTTTGTTGAGCCTGGCCTCATTCGTGAAGAGTTGCCCCATGAGAGTGGTTAGATAAGGGATTTGCATATCCATATAAGGATCCATCGCAGTTGTACTCAAAGATTCCCACTGATCATCTGCCTTGATGCCATTGATTATCTGTCTCACTATTTGCTCCTCTTCAATCTCCTCTCCTATGCTTGGCAACTGATCAACTACATCTCTCACTTTAGTCACAAACTCTGAAACATTCTTCTTAGGTTGCTTCTTTTGAGTAGTAAACTCCATCCACAATTGCTTTTTTCTAGCTCTTGTATTGGAAGAAAAGTATGAAGATAGAGTATCCCAAATCTCTTAGGAAGTTCTGCAATTCCTAATGGGAGGAAGAAGGAAGTCAAAAATAGAGTTAACCAGATATGACTTGGCTAAAGCATCTTTGTCACACCATGAGTTGAGTCTTTCTTGCTCCTCTCTTGTAGGTCGATATTTGCTTCTGAATATGGGCATCTCCTCATCTCTTGATATGTATCCATAGAGACTCCTTCCTTATAGATAGGTCTTCATCCTTAAGGACCATGCTAGATAATTATTCTTGTCCAATTTATCAATGAAAGAAGGCAAACCATCTCCCATTTTACCTCAACTTTCTCTTATACCACATTTGGAGGAGATGGATGGATACCTCAAGGAAGTGAGGTGGTACTAGTAAAACCTGCTTTGTACCTGCCCTAATACACTTCAGAGTTATATAGTAGGCCCCTTTTAGCTTGCAAATTACACCAAGAATGTACCTATGTACTTTGGAGTTGATGCTTGGAACAATTGAATCAAAAAAGACTACTTCATGAATAGCTAGTGTTGAAAAACTTGCTATTTTAGTCCATGCACCTGCTAGTTCTTTTGCTCAAAGCTCACAGTACAGTAATAATTGATCAAATTCCTTTTGAGGGAATTCAATTAGCTTAGATATCTAATGATTGCAAGTGGAATCATCTAAAATGATCAACTATGCTCTGAGAAATGAGTTTAGGAATTCAAAGCTTATCCCCGATTTCTTAGGGACTAACCAGTGGATGACAAGTGAGCACTTTGATGATAACTTCTGTCAGATGCCTTAACCAAATGCCTTGAGATTCTGACAGCACAAAGTAGACTTCAAGCTGGTTCCAATAAGCCAAAGATTATGAACAATGGTTGAGTATTCACTGAGCTATGACCAGAGAAAGTTGATTGTTATGAGTAGTCATAGCAGAGAAGTAGAGAGAGATGTTAAATGAGCTATATGTATTATAAAACATCATTGGCATTGTAATGATGATCAATGATGATCAATGATGATAGACTGAGTGGGCTATGGTGTGAGCTACTCAATTCCTACAAATGATCAAGGAGGGAGCTGTCAATGAGGCCACACAACCACGAGTTTTTCAAAGACATTTTATAGGAGCTTTCTTCTAGTTTGCATTTAAATTCAAACTTGGCTTCAACTAAACATGACTCCAACAATTTAGGAGTTATTCTCTCATTGGAAACTCGTAACTAATATTCTTCCTAAGTTCACGAGATACAAGCCTTTACAAGATTCTTCCAAGATTAATCTTTTACAATGGTAAATGACCAAGTGATTACAAGCTAATGTTCACATGTAACATCAAGTGATAGTTACACACATTGTCATCCATGCTAAGCCAAATGTTTAGGCTTGATTATTTGCACCAACAATAAATTTATGAAAGATTGTCTTTAATACCATAGTGGAGATCATTTAATTGAGCAATTTATTTGGAGTCCAATAAATTCATGTTTGGGTGGATGTAAATGAGTGTGTGCTAGAAGAGCATTTAACAAATTTTTTGCATGGGCCACACATTAGGAATAAGCTATCTTTTGTTGTAGACATGGAGCAAAACTTTGGCATGTGGTTTGCATATGTAAAGGTTCTTTGGAAAAAAGTGGGAAATATGAAGTTAATCCATCATTGTCTGATTAGACATGCATGTCACCAAGGTTGTTGGGTAGATTTATTGAGAGCTATGGGGAATTTCAAGAAAGAATAAAGCATACGACCTACATAATAATTGATGATTTACCACTAGCATCTAGATTGAATTTGAAAAAGAATGTAAACAAGGATTCATGTAGGCATACGCCACCCAAATCACAACATAATGGAGATGATACACATGAGGATACATTAGGACACGCACATGCATTAAAGGAAGAAACAAAGGAAGATGATGAATTTTGTAAGAATTCCACATCTTGTTCTAATATTGGTTCATTGCAATAGAAAATTGATCCTAAAAGCAATCTTATTGATGACCATACTCATACTATGGCATTGATTGGTGATGACATGCATGCAAATGATATGAATTTGGATGATAATGTTATTGAAAATTTGAATAATGCACACATGATATGCATACAAATGAATTCTCTACAACCAACACTACGATGTATGATGATGAGAGACATTATAGTCTTGCTCCACATATTGATGATTTTAGTAAAGCAAAAAATGAACAACACTCACACATTGATTCATTACATGTTGATGTTGAAAAGGAAGACACACTTGCTCACATTTTACCAATCTTTAATGAAAACCAAAACACACATGTTATAACATTATGTAATTTTGATGCTCCACCAATGTTTGATACATATGATGATGATGACATTGCCATATTGCATGATGCAAATCATGATTCTCTACCTATCTTTGATGATTGTTATGATGGTGATTTTATTATAAAGAATGAAAAGGAATGCATTGATGATGCACATATACATACTATCATGGCAGCCACATATAAGCATGATTTCATATTGTATGGTGCTACCACACCCATGTTTGATGAATATAAGGGCTGTGATGATGAAGGTAACAACGATAATGATAACTGTTTCACCTTTGTGATGCATAGTAATGAAGGGAATTAGGAGAAAAGCATTTTTTAATTTAGCACACATGTAATTAATTTGATTGAGGATTGTGGAAAACACTGTTTGTCAGTTATGGAACATCCTAGCTGCCCAATTCACTTTATGTTTAAATTTTATTTTACTTATGACGGAAAAACACATCATAAGCAAAGTATGAGTAGGTTTCCAAAGCATATCACAAAAAAGATAGCTTTGAAGTGTGCCACCCTTTATGTGATTCTTGATTGGGTAGATTCATATGGGATGGATATTATTGAGTATTCATCCATGTTCTCATTCTTTATGTGAGTATTATCTCATTGTTGTGCTGTGGAGTCTTTTATTGGATCATTCCCTCATGTAGTAATGATGTTTACGTTTGGTGGAACTATTTGCCTATCTATGCATATTCTTGGTTTCCACAAAGATAAATTGATATGGAGCATGTTGATTGATGATTTTGAGCAAGTTTGTGTGCAATTTCAACCTTTGATGCAAAGTGAAGCATACATGGAGCATGATGATATGAACTATGATGAAATGGAGTATGTTGAGCATAATAAATTGAAGAGTGAGGGTACTAAACAAAGCATATCGATTCTTTTTATTACATTGCATGAATCACTCTTAAGGAGTCAAATTCATATTTTCTATCCCATGAACTAGCTCTTTATGTATCTCAAAATGTATTCTCACATGATGTATCTCACCCTTTACAAAGATTGTATATGATGATGAAGGATCACCCAACCACTTTTTTGCATTCTCATATAGAATCATAATTTAGGAAGGGTGGCTTGTTATATATATATGAGGAGTAGATTGTATATCTTGGCATACTCCCAAGTACTGTACTTTGCCCTTCATATATGTCATTCATGAAGACGAGTACATTTCGGTCTTAGAGATGGCTCATATGGGAGCCACAAGAGGACACTTTTCTACAGATAAAACTGCAAAAATGATTCTCTTCGCTGGAAGGTGGTGGCCTACTCTATATCAAGATGCAGCCACTTACGTCCAAAGATGCAATACATGTCAACGAACAAAGTATCCAATTAAGAGAGATGAAATGCCACTAAGTTTCTCTTTGAGAACATATTCACTAGGTTTGGATTGCCTATCGAAATTGTAAGTGATAGAGGCACACACTTTGTCAATGAAGTGATAGAAGCCTTAATGAATGAATTCATAGTGATTCATAAGAAATCAGCCCCTTATCACCCACAAGCCAATGGACAGGCTGAAAGTTTGAACAAAATCTTATGCATAGTTCTCACTAAGATCGTTAATAATGGCTGATCCAATTGGGTCAAGCAATTACATCACATTTTATGGGCATTTCAAGTAGCATACAAAACAGCCATAGGAACTACTCCATTTAACCTAGTGTATGGAAAAAACGCCATCTTACCAATTGATTTCCTAGTACCTCAGAGTAGCCTCAAATTATGAATGGATTGGAAATGATTTATCAACTCAATTGGACCAAATCAAAAAGTTACATGAAACAAGTTTACAAGCAGTGGCAGGTATTTACACTACAAAAAGGCAACAAAAGGCATATTTTGATGCTCATATTAAGGATAAAGACCTGAAGGAAGGAGATTTGGTCTTGGTTTATACTTTGAAACATGCAAAGAAACTACAAAAAAGAGGATATGGCCCCTTAGTGATCAATTGTATATCTACCTGCATAGCCATCAACTTAGCAACCCTAGATGGAGAAGTATTGCCAAACTATATAAGTGGTTGTCGAGTAAAAAAGTATTTAGAGCCATTGACAGAGGAAATTATATCACGACTTCTAATAGCAAAAAATAGGCGAGAAGAGGACGAAAAACTACGAGAAGAAGCAAGACAGGAAGCTCTAGAATGAATAATGAAACAAAAGGAATGGATGAGAGAGAGAGAGAGATGAAAGGTATCGGCTAGGAGAGGACCTCATCCCAATGACTAATTTTAGAACCTCTGAAAACCTAGGACATCAAATGAAGCAACCATTTTTGAACTTGGGAGCCGAAACGGAAGAGTACCACTTGGTGGATGCTCTCATTGACACAGGACCAGCTGTCAGCTGCATCAAATCTTCATTGGCTCATAAGCTCAAAGAAAAATTAAGTCCAACCAAAGCACATCTGATTGGAATCGGGGGGAAGGTTACTAAATGCATAGGCGAGGTTACATTGTCACTGCACCTAGGAAATAACATGATGCAACAAAAACTCTTTGTGTGTCATGATCAAGATTTATTAGAAGAACTTGTACTAGGCCAAGATTGGATATATGAATATGAAGTGACTATCCAATTAGCCTTGGGCTACATATCAGCCAAGATAGGGCACCATGAGGTATTCAGTGTGTTAGAAGAACGACTTGTCAAAGCCAAGTGTATAGGCTCGAGAGATCAACTACTCACGCATGATGAAGATTGTACATTCACCTCTACTATGGAACCCCCACCACAAATTATTTCATGTGAGAGTACACCAATTCTTAATCTTACGCACTCTCCTAAGCCAGTGGCCCCCACTACGAATGTCATTTCCAAGTGAAACCCCCGTGAGAAATTGAGCATAAGAACGACTAGTCAGCATGACTATATTGAACTTTCCCGCATTAGAATCCACCCCATTCCACACACCAGACACGCTTGGATCATAAAAGATCAGGTGACAACATATCATCAACAACGGAGCTGTTATCTACATAGGAAACAACAACAGTACTAGGACACAAGTCAAGATGGACTCTGAGGTCCACAAAGGATTTCTCAATTATGGATACCAAAGAAAGTGATTGCCTCTCAACCTTCTAGAACGCAAATATGGATCCCCAAATCATATGTACCGACGATAATCACCAAAGGGAAAACATCAATACACAAGAAGGATCAGTATGACATGAAGACAAGGAATCAAGAATGAGGCGACTACATGAGTTGGCAGAAAAAGAAAGACCTAACAAGAACAACTCAAGGATTCAAAGGGCTAGCAAAGCGGAAGTACGACTTAAGAATTACAACAAGCACAAAAAACGATGGAGATACAGTCAACCACAGAAAAATAAAATAGATCTTGATACCTAAATGTGATCAATCTGCATACATCAACCAAATACTTCAGCTTGCACACATCTTGAGTTCTAGGGATCTCGAGTATGCATAATAGGGCCACATTACAAGGCCATGCGTTCGACACCTAGATCTTCTTCTATGTGATAGGGAAGCACATTTCCCTCTAAGGGAATAAGAGAGCACTCATACAATAATCTCAACGAAAATAATTAAAGATACAATAAAAGATTTGGCTAGGTACTAACGCTTTTGTTTTCTTTCAGAAAGAAATTTAAAAGAAAAAAGTAAGTGTAAAGAAAAATCCTAGGTACTACCTTTCTCACACCCACATGAAAGGGACGACATAAGTCACTCGGAGAGTTGTCGAAATCATAAAAGCTATGTGCAGATAACTCATGCTACCAGCTTTACACTGATTATGATATGTATTGAGTGTAGATGGCATCTTCAAATTCTAAGGCTACGCAAGAGGAAGAGGTCTTGCTTCTTCCTTTGGAATCGATCACTAAGGCAAGAGGTCATTGGTTCCTTGAAGAACAACCTATGTCGGATCTCCTCTTTATGACCACCATCAAAATCATGGATAGGGATCACTACTTCCCATTAATGTCACAAGACTTCCAAACCATAATCCAGGGATTACCACACATCACAAATGTTTGGACAAGGGCAAGAATTGACGCGTTTTTGTGACTTCCAATATATTTACCAGATTTTCAAAGATGCACTCAAGTTATGAACACACTCTAGTCCGCAACAGATAAGCCTTCAATCCCGGAAGCTAGAGTGCTGAAAGAAACAGGTGCATGGACTACTATTCAATTCACACATGAAATCATTAACAAAGCGTTTGGATGGAGTCATGACAGTCTCACAAATCTCAAGGATGAATTTCATGATGCCAAAAAGAAAACCTTTCTGGAAATCAACAGAATAGATATTGAAGAATCAGTTTGATTAGTGCATCAGCATTTTTGTTTCCCCAGCATGAACACCGATTAAGAATTTTCCATAAGAGGACGACTTCTTGTTTTCTATGAGAGGGTGCCAGATAGCCATGAACTTCATTTCCTACCGCAGCTGCATCCAAGATAGCCACCACGTCTTGTTAATGTTGACCTGATAGTCAATGTTTCCTTTGATATTCAAGATATCCGTTAGGCAATTGCCATTATGCCATCTGAGACCCAGCGAGCATGGTGACTCGTGGCCCATGAGAAGAAGGACTTTAGAACGGTCCCAAGCAAGATGTTTGCTTTGTAAAACATTCCATTCTTCATAGGTAATGCTGATGCTAGGGTCGATATCCTCGAAGTTGACCCATTGGTTGGTGTCTTGTATCCAAAGATGTTTCCATTCTTTGAAGCCCTTGTTCCAGAGCCTCTTGGCGCTTTTAATGTTCCAAGATTACACATTCCTTATGCCATGGATTGGAAACCAAATAGAGTCATTGTGTCTAATACCAGCCGCCCACTTCCAATCTTCACTGATTCTTATGAAGCTTTTGACTTTATTCCAACTCTTCCATAGGGACCACACAAGATTCGAGCCTTTCGGGGAAACCGAGATCTAGGAAAACAAAAGGGTCAGAATGTCAAGATTCTTCCAATTCGGGAATCCCACAAAAGTCAATGCATTCTTGTTTCTGAAGATCACCTTGGCCCACAAGGCCTCCCTATTGCACCATGGTCGGGTTGGATCCCAACAATAGCTCTGAAAGTGGTCTTTGAGTGGTTGATTTTGGATCTAGAGGCTTCGTAGAAAGTCTCTAGGAACTCCAAAATGTCTCTAGGCTGGTTCTCTCATTGTGGACAAACGAGTTCATATCATCGGCAAAGAGTCTCATGGTGATCTGGTCGTGGTCATGGGGCAATCCGAGGCCTTTGATATTTTGCTTTCACCTATTGTTCCACTAGCCAGCTAAGCCCTTCCGTGGCAATGGCAAAATGAAGGGGAGCCAATGGGCACCCTTATCTCATTGATCTTTTTAGTTTGATCATCTTCAAAAGTTGGCCATTAACATTAATTTGGGTTAACACATTTCCCAGAAGGGTCGATATCATCTAAGTGAATTTTTGATTGCATCCGAGATCTTTAAGAGACTGCAAAATATAGTCCCATTCCATGCTATCGTAAGCTTTGTCAAAGTCAATCTTGAGGAAAACCACACTTATTGACTCATCTGCGAAGTTGAGACCTCCCAAATATCTATAATGGTTGCTAATATTGACCTACCTTTGACGAACCCTTTTTGGTCCTCGCTTAACCATGCTATTTAGCAATGATTTTATATCTTGCTTGAAGCATCATAATTGGATGCCAGTTCTCGATTCTATTCGTTTCCCCTTTTTGTGGATTTACTTGATGATGCCGTTGTTGAGACATGTCCGAAGTGCATCAAACTCAAGTGCCTCTTGCCACACCAAATGAAGATGAGTGGCAATCACCAACTTGAAGGACTTAAAGAACTCATTAGTGAGCCCATCTAGCCTTGGGCTTTTCCCACTAGGGAGGGCATCAATGACTTCAATGATTTCTTTTTCTGAGATAGGGGCATCAAACAACAAATTTTGGATCACTCTTTATGAAATGATCATTTCCTTTATAGTGTTTGCAAAACTATTTCTACTTTTTATGTTTTCTTCTCATCCTTGTCTTCCTTCTTCGACTATGTAGGATTAGCAGATTTTTGCTTACTAGTAGATGAGCCCCATTTACCCTTTCCCTTTTGTTTAGCTAAGAAATCTTGATATGAAATACACATAATAGAGTTGTTCTCCCTAGGCTTACCTTACTACAAAAAAATAGAGACTTACTCCTCAAAGAAATCTTTCTTACTAGTAGATGAGCTCCATTTACCCTTTCCCTTTTGTTTAACTAAAAAAGCTTGATACGGAACACACATAATAGACATGTTCTCCCTAGACTGACCTTACCACAAAAAATATAGAGACTAAATCCTCAAATGTTAAGGCATTTGTATTTCCTTTCATCATCAATCAAAGAGTAGACACAAAGCTCTGATATGAATGAGGAAGGCCATTAAGAACAATGTGCACAAATGAGCTATCTAGTAAGACTTCATTAGTGGAAATCAATTCTTCCTTCAAATATTTGATCTCTGTCAAAAAGCTATCCATAGAATCACCTTCATTCATATGCTCACTCTACAACTATTTTTGGAGGTAAGCAACATGAGCCTCATTTCTTGCCTACCATAAAGTGGTGTGTATCCCAAGCATCTTTTGTTGTTTTGCAAGGGAAAAGATGAGGAATAATGGCATGTTTGAGAGCCAAGGCTATCAATACATGTTCCTTAACATCTGTGACATCTCAACAAAGATGATTTGTAGTAGGTAGAGCAGAAACCAAAATGCAAATAGGAATTTGAAGATCATCATCTTCAATGATATCTACATCCCCTTCCATAACTATATTCCCAGGTGTAGTAGGGCCCTTTTCAATACCTTGCACAATATTCCAGAATCCTTTTTCTACCAATACATGATGCATCATGTATGCCCATAATGGATAATTGGTACCATCCAACTTGTCCTCAATAGCCAACATATGGAATACATCATTGCTTTCAACCATGTCCAATCACTAAATACCTTGATGCAAAACAATGATTGTATCTCAAAAAGTTGAACAGAATCACCCTATCCAGCTCTTCTAAACCTATAGAAGACTTTGAGATGCTTGTATTAGCAAATTGAAATCTCTATATACAATTGGCACAAAAGGATGAAATGGCATGCACAAGCACTATGACAGTGCATTCACAAGCCGATACGATCTCAAATCAAAATTTTGATGCCACACTATAAAGTTGTTTTGGACTCCTAGTTGCCCTAATGATGCTCACCAATTTTCATATGATTCTAAGACTCTCATCAAAGGGGTGTTGATGATGCATTGAATGAAGTGACTGTTGGGGATGTAAGGGTCATGTGACGTTACCCCCATATTCATATATATACATCATATATAGAGCATTACCTAAAGAGAGATCATTATGTGGGTTCGAGGCTCCCACACATATGTGCATGTCTTTTCTCTCCTCTCTCTCTCTCTCCATTTCCTCATTGCTCCTCTTGTTCTGCACACCAAATCCCTTCATTGGTAGTTGAAGTCTTGTGTGCAAGAAGCTTCAATGGAAGCTTAGGTCACAAGAGGTGAAAGTGCTCGGCATCGCTCAACAACATTTCAGTATTGCACTCATTATTCAAGATATGAAGCTCATATTGATGGGATTTAAAGTTCTCTGTGTAGTTTATGTTAGATACAATGTCACAAAAGAGTGCACAACCTACTTCGGAGTGCTACACCGCCGAAAAGTCAAAAAATGTAGACTAATGTAGAAGATGAATCTACAATCACTTGGACAATAGGTTAGTGTTTTGGCTATAAGTTCAGTTCTACAAATCGGAATGAAATGAATCAACTTGCTATGTGTAGCGTGGAGTAGCCTCTAAAACTTTCTAGAAGACGATGGATCCAGCCTCTGAGTGCAAGGTCACCGAAATTCCAGAATACAGAGCAAAAAGGCTATAGGTGAAGGGGAAATTGACAGCTGATTATATTTTTGTGCATATATTGAGCTACACACCTCTGATTAAGGTGTTCTTTATCCCGTTATGTAGCTAAGGAAAATTTCTTTAAGTTTGCTGAAGAGAAAAAGTTCAGATTCAGAGGTTATCGACTTTTAAATAGCAAAACACAAAGCAGCATATTTTTACCAAAACAACCCTAGTTGCTTTTGGAGTTTAATTTTGGTTTGGAACTTCTTCGAGAGAGATTTTTTGGTGTGCAAGCTCTTATTTTTAGAGCTTCAAGGCATTGTACATGTATGATCAATGTCGTAGCTCCTCCATATGAGAGAAGAGCATAATCTTGTCACGTGTTTGGCATGTAAGATGACATTGTAGTATACTCTGTTTTTTAGGTTTATGTCATCATGAGTTCGATCATGGATGTATAGTGGCATTGTGATCTATATCTTGCTTATGCCACTTGGTTATGGATTTAGTTACTGGTTGCACATAATTTTGTGAGGGTTGATTATGGATCTTTGTTGGTATTTGTATCTTTGTTTTCTTTGCAGGTACATGATTCAGATTGGAGCCTCAATTACACATTCATTTGTCATCGTTATTAGCATTCGTTCATTCATTGATATCTATTTTCAATCTCAAGATTCCTCTTACTCATTATATAGCACACATATGGCTTGGTTGCTTGATGCATTAGCCACTTTTCATGTTACTCCATATCGTGAATGGTTCTATCGATTCTCAAGTGAGATTCGTGGATGTGTGCACTTGTCTAGTGGTATGACATATGACATTGAAGGTGCAGGAGATATATGCCTTATGATACCTAGTGGAGCATCATTTATACTGAGACATGTACGTTATGTGCCTTCATTCCCTATGAGCTTGATTTTAGTTAGCCAGTTACAAGAGAGCAGATGTTATGCATTCCTTGGTGAGCATCATTTTCAATTGCAGTTGGGATAGATTATGCTTGTCAGAGGTGCCAGGATTGGGCACATGTATTCAATGCAAGTACTTCATGTGAGAGATATTCTTGTCTCAGTGGGAGTTCAGCATTATGTGCGATGTGAGACTCGTCATGTCTTATTTTCTCTACCTATAGATCGATCTTTTGACATTCGTGATGCACATGTATGGCAGGATTCAGATGCTCAGATGGATGCATATATAGAGCATGTTTTGGATGCTCATGATGATTAAATAGAGCATGATTTTATTGATCATATAGATTCTCTTATGCAGCACACTTTGGATGATCATTTGGATGCTTTAGAGCATGATGTGGATGCTCATGTAGAGCATTGTGATGATACTTAATTAGAGTTAGATCATCAGTTTGACCTTGGTATTGATATTGTGCAGTTAGCTCATGTGGAGCATGATGATACACTTGGTGTGGTAGAGCACGATAGCTCTTATGATACATAGTGCATGCCAAAGCATACTAGATCTCAAGATACACACCTAGACATATCCTTGGTTGATAGGATGGCTGATTTGGATATTGAGCGGTCAGTAGTTATGCAGTCATTCTTGGATTTGCTCATGCCAGATGTTGACACAGATATGCCAGGACATGTTGGTCTTGACAATGGTGCTTTGGATGCCATGGATATAGGCATGGCTTACATACTCAGGTTAACCATGATAACACAGGTTTTGCTAGCATTTGGGAGTCTAATGTACGAGTTGTTATGCTCGAGACCAGATATTGCAATTGCTATTAGAGCATTTGCACTTGGACTTGTCAGTCGTTCGATGATTGACATAGGCATAGAGCGAGTGGGAGCTTTGCAGGAACTTCATAAGCTCTTGCATCAGTCATATGTGAGCTCGACTCTTATCGATGTGAGTTTAGAGCAGTTTGAGGTGCATGCATACACCTTGTTTGAGGTAGTTGGTGTAGGTTGATCCGTATGGGTTGAGATCCGGACTCTTCCTATACATTATTGTTTAGTCCTACATCATTCTTTGTATATTTTATGACTTATGGTCATGTTGACCCTTAAGCGGGAGATTTTTGGGGATGTAAGGGTCATGTGACCTTACCCCCATATTCATATATATACATCATATATGGAGCATTGCCTCAAGAGAGATCATTATGTGGGTTCAAGGCTCCCATGCATCTATGGGCATCTCTTCTCTCCTCTCTCTCCCTCCATCTCCTCCTTCATCCTCTTGTTCTGCACACCAAAGCCCTTCAGCGACAACCTGCTCTAATACCAATTGTTGGACTTTGATGTCTACACAAGCACATGAACTGTGAAGAGAAGGATTTGTACTTCATGAAGATGAAGTGGTGTTATAGAAACTTTGGACTACACTGGCCAAATGGACTCCAAGGATATGTAGTGGTCCCTTTTAGCTTGCCAAAGGATGTATTAGACACCCTATGTACCTTGGAAGATCACTCTCAAAAAGTAGAATCACAACAGACTAGTTTGACCAATAGTCAACATGAAGAAACTTTCTATTTTGGTCATGAATGCTTCAGTATTTCACTCAGTGCTCATTCTTTGATTACAATTGCGTAGAGAGCTTTTGGAGGAATCTAATTAGGAAGCAATGCAACCTATTAGGAGTTATTTCATAAAAAAAGATTAAGCATACTAAGAGGAATAAGTTTTGGAAATCAGATACGTGATCCTGACTTTTCAAGAGGTGGAAGATGCAATCTGACTGAAAAAGTGAGAAGTATGTCAGTGAACAATACACTCACATATGCATGAAGATATGGTGACAAATGATCATGAAAACAAGTGTATATTGAATGTTAAATACAATGGAATTACTAGTACATGTGTGTACCTTGAGATCACACTCTCATATGGCATGAAGCTCAGCTAATGGTGTTGCAAACCTTGTGACTAAACCATGTGTATATATAGTGATGATTGGAGCCAAGATTTGAATTTGAATCTTGCTCACCTAAAACAATTCTCGTACCTTTTAGTGATTGATTCTCCAACTAATTCAATCACGAAATCATGGAGTTCTTTTCCTAATCATCAAGTGGATTCAACCACTTTAGATTCTTTAACTTTTACATCAAGTAAAAAACTCAAAAGTTACAAGGGTGAGTTCACAAGTAAAATCTTCAAGGCTTTAGCATTTGCTTCAAGTTTCTATGCCTTTTGAAGACCCAAGCCAACACTTCGACTTGCCATGGACTTGTTCCAATAGTTCTCCCTCAAGTCAAGTGAGCGTGAGGTCTTCAATCTTCCAAGATTACCTGCAAACCAATCATACCTTTGAATTTACTAAGTTTTGTTCCATCTAATGCCTTGGTTAAAATGTTTGCACATTTTTGATGGGTTGACACATAAGACAGCTAAATTTCCCTCCTCACAATCTTCTCTCTTACATAGTGGTAGTGTAGTTCAATATGTTTATTCCTTGCATGAAAAATTGGATTGGTAGCCAAGTGAATGGAACTCATGTTGTCACCAAAAATACTTTGAGTTCTAATCTCCAATCCAAGATCAATAAATAGTGTCTTCATCCACATTTCTTCTTGAGTGGTTATGGCAAGACCTCTGTATTCAACTTCAGTAGATGAGAGAGCAATTGTGGGTTGATTCTTGCATGACCATGAGACAAGTTTTGATCCTGCAAAGGTAAGATATCCTAAGGTGCTCCTTCTATCTTCCCTAGAGCCAGCCCAATTTGCATCAGAGAACAACTTTAAACTTAAATCAGATACATAAGGTGGTATAACCCTTCATTCATGGTCCCTTTGAGATATCTAAGTATTCTCTTGGCAACTTCCATGTGAAGTTTCCTAGGTGTGCACATAAATTGACTTGGCACACTCACACTATAACATATATCTACTCTACTCAATGTGGCATAGTTCAAACTACCCACAAGGTTTTGATAACTTGTGACATCTTCGATGAGTTCGTCTTCATGTGAGCTCAATTTATGATTAATCTCTATTGGAGTACGTGCAATCCCGCACTCCAACTTTGTCAAAAAGTCTCTCATGTACTTCCTTTGAGTAAGGAATAGACCGTGATCTTTGTATACCACTTCCAATCCTAGGAAGCATGTAAGTGACCCCAAGTCACTTATCTTGAACTCTTCTTTCATCTGCACCTTGACCTTCTTTATGCCATCTGCATCATTTCCTGTTAGTATAATATCATCCACATATACACACAAATAGATGACTTTAGAATTACTCTTTTTTATGAAGAGTGATGGATCTGCCTTGCTACGTTGAAATCCTTTATCTTGCAAGGATGAAACAAGCCTGTGATTCCAAGCCCTTGGGGCTTCTTTGAGTCCATATAGAGATTTATTAAGTTTACACACATAATCAGGATGTACTTGATTCTCAAGACCAAATGGTTGTGCCATATGCACCTCTTTTGTTATCCATCCATTAAGAAATGCATTTTATACATCCAATTGAAGTATCTTCTAATTCTTGGAAGAAGCAATGCTTAGCATGACTCTAATTGTAGGCATCTTTGCCACAGGAGAAAAAGTCTCCTCATAGTCAATTTGTTGAGTTTGTGCAAAGCCTTTTGCCACAGGCCTTGCCTTATACTTGTTAATGGAGCCATCTCTTCTTCAATTTGTAAATCCATCTTGAACCTATCACTTTCATTGATGGAGACTTGGGAACTAATTCCCAAGTGTTATTTTTCTCAAGAGCTTCAATTTCTTCTTCCATTGCATGCCTCCATTCTGATTTCTTCCTTGCTTCCTCAAATGTGGAGGGTTCCTCTTGATTTATGTCATGTGCTAGATAGATTGAATGTTTAGTAACTAGAGAAGTATCCAACCCATACCTCTCTGATTTTCTTTTCTCCCTTATGGACCTCCTTAGGCCATGACGTGATGTTTCCACCTCTTGTCCAAGTACCTGCATTTTAGTTTTACCTTTGGACCTTCACATTTTGAATTTTCCAATCTGAGTTGCTTCATCATCTCCTAAGGTATCCTGCTCTTCAATTTTAGGAGGGTTGTCCTGGACAAGATTTGGAAAATATTCTTCAATATCATAAGGTAAGTTGATCTTCCTGCATGAATCTTCATACCAAGAACTATTCTCATCAAACACTACATCTCTACTCACCAAGAATCCTTTGGTTGTTGGGTTATATAATATATAGCCCTTTTGGTTGTTGTCATATCCAATGAATACACACCTTTTTGCTTTTGGATCCATCCTCCCTCTAACCTGTGAAGGAACATGAGCATAAGCAATACATCCAAAAATCCTACAATGATCCAAGCTTGGTCTTCTTCCATTCCAAGCCTCATATGGTGTCATGCCATCAAGTGATTTTGAAGGTAACCTATTAATCAAATAAGTGGCTATGGATACAACCCCAGCCCATAAATAATTAGGTAAATGCTTCTCATTTAGCATAGACCTTGCAACTTCAACAATTGTCATATTCCTTCTCTTTGCCACTTCATTTTGCTCAAGAGTATACCTTGTAGTAATCTCTCTTTTGATTCCCCTCTCTTGAAGAAAAGATTCAAATTCATGGGATAAGTAATCTCCCCCTCCATCTCACGTTAGCCTTTTTAATGTTTTACCTATTTGATACTCTACAAGAGCTAAATATCTTTTGAAGCATCAAAAGACTTCATCTTTGTGTTTCATAAAGTATAGTATAGTCCATCAACTACAATCATCAATGAAGGAGACATAATACTTTGATCCAGATATTGAAGCATCCTTAGTAGGTCCCCATACATCCGTATGAACCAAATCAAAGAGATCTCCAAGCATATATCCTTTCTTCATGAATGGTAAGCTATGAGACTTTCCAAATTCATAAGCACTACACTTATAAATCATGTGTTGTTTTGACAAATTTGGGAGCCCAAGTACACTTTAATTCCTGTAGATTTGCGTTAAGGATCTTTCACCAATATGTGCTAACCTGTTGTGCCATACTTCCAATTCTGTGAGTGTTTGACTACCATGATTAAAGAGCGCAATGTTCCTAGTGTCTTGTAATTCAAATGTGAACAATCTACCTATCTTTACTCCCTTTGAAATTCTCCTGAATCCTTGACTTGGATCTTCAACAAATGCTCCTCCTTTAGTGAACCTAACTTGTAGGCCTTTCTCCACAATCTATCCTACACTTATCAAGTTCTTTGTGATGGTAGGGACATAGAGTACCTTGCTAAGTAGGTTGAAGTTTCCATTAGGTGCTTTTACATTTCCTATCTTCTCCACCAAATGCCTTCTATCATCACATGTTTGCACTTCATGCTTGTTCCTTGGAAGATGTAGATCATGTAGAGTCTTCACATGTACCAAATTATAAGCTAAGAAATAGAATATTCATACTGCCAAAATGTGAATGAATTAAGTCATCAAGGCCATTTTATATAGTACATAAGTTTACATATGAATATTTTATGGCAACATATTATGCTTACATGAATAACTATAGAGGATCATGAGACTTCATGTTTTGAAGAAGCAAATAGATATTTAGAATAAACAAAGTTATGAAAGAAGAGATTAAAGTTCTTGAAGCAAAGTACTTGGAGTCTCATTCCCAAGAAGGAAATCTTGAAAGATATAGGAAGCAAGTGGGTCTATAAGGTAAAGAGGAGAGCAGATGAGACTATCCCAAGGTAGAAAGCAAGACTAGTTGCGAAGGGCTTCACATGCACATATGGGATGGATTTTTGGGAAACTTTCATTACCATCGCTAAAATGAATGCTTTCATAATCGTAATAGTTATGGAAGCAAGCAAGCGATGATTGGACATCATGAATGCATTCCTCAATGTAGCCTTGGGGGAAGCAATGGTCCATTTTTTTGCACATAGTAAGTTTCTTATGCATGTTTGCAAGTTGAAAAGGATTTCTATGGCCTAAACAAGACCTTGGACTCATTGATTGATGTAATATCTTCTCAAAGGTGGATACAAACAAAATGATGGAGACCACTCTCTTCATCAAACAAATATTTGAACTAGTTTTGTAAATTTGTGTGTATGTAGATGAATTTATTATTATAGATAAAATCATAAAGGGAATTGAAGTCATCAAACTCAGGCTAGATATTAAACTTAAAATCTTATGCCTTAGGAAATTGAGGTATTTTTTTGGCATTAATTTTTTTTTACAATTAGGATGAAAACATGTTGATAGAGAGGAAATACATTCTTGATGTACATGAAACATTTTGCATGAAATATTAGAAGCCAATATTCAATCCAATGAAGTCTCATATGATTTTGAGTTTGCATGATGGCAACGTCCATTAAGATGTCATTTATACAAGTATCTTGTTTGATCACTCCATTACACAACCATTACAAGGTTTAACGTAGGTTATGGAGAAGGACTCTTTTCACAATTTGTGCAGTGTAGATTGACTACTAATTATTTTGTAATAAGAATAATGCTTTGACACTTAAGGATACTCTAAATAGGGGTCATTCTATACATATGATGATGATTTGCAAGTCAAGATATACTCTGATGCCTATTGGGTTAGATCCAAAGAAGATAAATAAAGCACTAGTGGTTATCTAGTGATGCTTAGAAGTAGTCATATCTTGGATGTAAAGGAAACTAGAAGTTGAATATAGAGTACCTAAAAAACTCAAATGTGTTATTATGTGGCTTAACAGATTACCTATGGACTTAAATTTGTAGGTGAATACCTATTGTATCTATTGTGATAATGTGACTAAGATAGAATCTACTTCCAACCCTATTTTTGATGCAAGAACCAAACATATTGAAGTGCATGATGATGTCATAAGGAATTCACTATTGTTATTTGGATGTTAGAGAGCCCATGAAGTTGAATCAAATCATTAGCATGAAGGACCAAGGATGAAGACGATGTTTGAAGCCTTAGGGAGAGTTATAAAGTTCAAGATTCAAAGTACAAATTAATGGAAAAGCTACTTTGGAGAAGTAGATAAATGTATGAGGGCCTCAATTCAGAATATGTTACAAAAAAAGGGAGGCACACACTTCTCAAGTTTTTCCAACTAATTCGTCCAACTTAGGAGGAGAACGTTTAAGTAAAGTGGTGCCTAGATTGTAGGAACCTAGTGCTTTGCGTGCAATAGGCTTAGATCAGCACTTTTTATGTGATCCCTTATATTTATTGTGTTTCATGGTGAGTCCTTGAGGTCTAGTGTTCAACAAGACAACCCTTAGACCAAGCAAGGCCCTACTTGCTTCAATCCCAATTTTGGGTATCTCACTATCTATTTATGAAGTGAGTACTTTTTATTTCTCTGAAGTCCATTGAATGTTTTTCCAATCATGTGAACCCATCCATTTACTATGGCATTACGCTTGCTTGTAATCCACTAGAATCCTCTAAAATTCGATCCACTCTCTGCATTTAGATTTGCACAGTCTCATGTTAAGGCTGTATTTTGGGCGAAATGCAACAATCTTCCATCCCTAAAGATGGTTCAATTAGAGCTACACATTAATTGCAGCTTGTTCACAGTTATGTTTGTGGTCCTATGCAACCACCTTCCTTTGGGAACTAACTTTACTTCATGACTTCATTGATGATTTTTATAGGCATACATGGGTTTATCCATTGAATTCTGAAGCGTTTTTTTTTTTGCTCCAAAATGTTTTTTCTTATGGCTGAAAATATGGCATCATGTAAATTGGTAACCTCCATTTTGATTGAGGGATGGACTACATGTCTTCTAATTTTAATGCATTTCTGACTGATCATGGAACGAAACGTCGGTGTACACTATCGTATACACCTGAACAAAATGGATTTGCAAAAATAAAGATTAGTTCTCTCATGGAGATGGCAAGATGTATGGTCAAAAGTAAGGATTTACCACATATCTTTTGGTTTGATGCTGTTATCTATGCAACATATGTACTTAACAAGTATCCCACCAAAACACTACTATCTATCACTCCATATGATGCTTGGCGTGGTCGGAAGCCATCTGTTGCTCATCTACATGTCTTTGGTTTTTTAGCATCTACATTAGTGCCTGAACAACACACAAACTTGGATGATAAAGGAGTGAAATGTATTTTTGTTGGGTATATTTATGAAAGCAAAGAATCATATGTATCACTCCTAGACTAAATGCATTTTTGTTTGCCGTGATGTTGTTTTTGTGGAAGATGCAATTCAACCATTACTTTCATGTACTAAGGAGACATCTCTTAGCTCCAAAGCGTAACACTTTGTTTCCTTTTTCTATAGGAAGAGAGTCAAGTTCTAGTCTAAATGAGGGAATTGTGTAGCCTTTACAAGTTCCATATGATGATGCAGATCATCCCATTTCTCGCGTAGATTTACATGATGCCCTTGTTGATGAGAGAGCTGATATACAAGAGCAAAACACTATGCCTAGACATGTTGTGAGGATTTTAAGAGATAGAAAATTAGATGCATCTCTAAAATACCGTACTTGTTCAGGCTCTCATAGTGCTTCCTTTGCATTAAATTGCTATGCGATGGCTGCTTCTAGTCTTTTTAGTGAGGTTGGTTGAGCAAGAAGTAACCTATTGTGGCCAATTCTATTCGTGAGGTTGAGTATAGTGCAAATTTTAGAGGGACTATTGAGTGTGTGTGGCTTAGGTGCCTTTTGGTTGATTTGGGTGTTGGTCACTCTTCTACCACCACCATCTGCATTGACAATCATAGCACATTGGAAGTTGCAAGCAACCCTATGTTCCATGCTCTCACAATGCACATTAAGGTGCATTATCATTATGTTAGGGAGGGGTTCTCTGCTGGAGAGATCAATTTGGCATATGTACCCAAACAAGGTAACATTGTAGAACTTTTTTACAAAGCCTCTACTTAGGGAGAAGTTTGATGTTTTCTGCAAAGCTTTGGGCTTACTTCCTTTTGTGGATTGATCTCTATCCACATAGCTTGTCACTACCTGATACAGGAGTGCCAGCTTCTTGTTCACCACATCACTCTGAAGGGGGATTTGTTGAAATATTTTGGTACTGATGTGTGTGAACACATTTAGGACCACCGGGGCACTTTTTGTCCCTCATTAGGAAGTTTTTATTCCTCGGATTGTATATATGCCTATAACCCTAATGTGTCAATTATCTTTGTACATTCACTTGGTAATTCTTTCAGTCTTGTGTTGTGCCCCAAGTTTCTTCTTCTTCCTTGTGCTATTCAGGTGCTTGGATAGACCTCCAACTCCAACACTATTGTGTTTGGAGTGCACATGCATAACTACAGATGTGTGTGAGATTGTAGAATAGTTAGGCTATCATATAGGCATTTCCATTTGATGTATAAACATCAAGTTTTTGAGTGAGGTTTCTAGCACTTGGAAGTCCATTAAATGTAAGTTAAGCATGCAAAACATCTTGGGAAATATTTGCATTATCTATAGTAAATAACCAACGATTAAGAATAGTGTGCATTTGTGTGTATGCTAAGAGTCACATTCTGCTTTTAGCTGCATCAGGAGTTGTTGTATCTCCCAACAACATAGGCACTTATGAAGCTTATAAATTATTTGGAATTTGAAAAAACTCAAATATATTACAAACAGATTTTTCCTTAGCTAGGTAAGGTTTGAAGATATAGTAACCACATGTGTCCTACTATCAAAACTTCCTTCACTTGGACTTTAAGTTCCAACGCCTTTGGCACCCCCTCATCGAGATACAAAATTCTATGTTTATGTGGCAAAACCTACACCATGGAATCTGGACCAATATAAAAGCTAAATTAAAAATTATGGGCCCCCCCCATGGTGAAAACAACCTTTCTGGCATGGAAGACTTGGGACACCTCTTGTATTCATACCCCAAATCAATATCGATCTGGCAAGCCCTTGAGAGAATCATGCTGTTACATGGACAAATCAATTGGAAGCAAGCTTTGTTGGGTGAAGCAATCGGATGTTCCTCAGCACTTTTAGGCAAAAGAATTTTCAATTGTAAGAAGCTCCTGCCCTTTAGACATCATCACATCTTCTTCCTAGAGAGCAAGAGGATCAAAGTTGAGTGGGCCCCACATGAGGGGGCTGAGAGCATTGTCAACCTTCTTTGTAAAATTCTCTAGTAATCTATAAGCAGCCCCTGCTTTATGGGATATAGGGAGTCACATGGGTGCTAGGCTCGTTCACTTGTAAAACTATAATTTCTATCAATTAAAGTTTGGAAGAGTAGGCTCTACCGAACTTCCTTTTGAAAAAAAAACTTCCTTCACTTGAAATTTTTTTTTTTTTGATAGAGTTTATTTAAATCTTCAAGATGTTGTAGAATTTGAGAAAAAATCATTAATATGATAAATCTTGAACTTTGGAATCCTAATGAGTCACGTTCATCATGTTTTTTAGTCTCAAATGATCTTCTAATGGGGACATAATCTAGGAACGACATACTTATAAGTGGGATATAGTCTTCAAAGATGACGTTCATGGATTTCATCATATAGATTACTAAGCCAATAGTACCTTGGAGTAGTTTACACATTAATATCAATCCAAGTGGAGTTTAATGGTTGTGATAACCCTACTTTCGTGGGATAGTTGAAACTACTCATATTCACTGTAAAGGCCTTTTAAAGAGTAGATATCTCTTTCCAAAAGTTTATTGAAATAAAAATTAACAATTGGTGCTAGTTCCATTGTTACAAACTTGGTTAACTGGCTATGTATCTTGAATGAAACTTTTTTTCTTGTTCTGAAGAATGATAAACCAAGGATCAAAGTATGGGGAAAAGAATGTTTTTTTCAAGATGTCCATGCTCCATTTTTTATCTAAGGTATTTTAATTCTCATGCAAGCTATCCGACTCTCACATGTAAGGAAGTTTTCCCTATAGTCCTTGTAAGGTAGGGCCTCACTGTTGGAGTTTGAGGATTCCAAAACCACTCAAACAACACAAGGAAGCCGAAGAAAACTTGATTATCAAAGGGCAAACAAGAATGGTGAAGAATATGATTCGGGTAGGGTCCAAATCACAAAGATTTCCATCCTTTCATTTGAAGTGATGTAATTCGCTTTTCATTATACACATGAATTGGCAAGATCAAAACCATGCTCCCTAAATCACATCATGGGACTTATGACAAATCTCTTATTGAATTACATTTTTGAGGACATTAATATTCTTCAAGAGAGTTAAAATGGTATAGATCAACTTGGCTATGTTGAATACCACGAAAATATTATAATTCTCTAGACTAGGTAAGCTAATAGATTAGCCTATTGGTAAAGTTCAATGGATGGGAAGGAAGAGGTCTTGGGTTCAAACCCCCTAGATAGTATGGGGAGTGTGTTTTACAAGACCACTATAGCCTTCTAATAACATACAACTCTAGATAGCATAACGAATTAAACACCCATAATAGTAACTATGAACTTCTTCATATGCATGACTTGTATTATTATCGGAGTAGGACTCAATATAATGAACCAGAAAACCATAATGACATCTATAAAGCTTTAATATGTATCTTACATAACATTAAGAGAGTAAGAATCATATATAATAAAATATCTATTATAGTATTAAGAAAGGTTTTGAAGTGTATCATCTATATTATCATGAGTGTAAAGTTTCATACTAAATGAAACACCCATGATAATACTTGTTAACTTTTGAATACATTTCATCTAAATCATTGCAAACATAAGACTTTTAGTAAATAAAATTACAACAATCACTATCAAAACTTTTATATTCTATTGTCTATTCCATTGTGAGACTAAGAATCACAATGAATCAAAAAACCCATAATAGTCCCTATAAAAAGTTTTAGTATTTATAACTTATAGTATTATGAGATTAAGAATCAAAATGATTGAAACACTCATAATTTTTGTGCATAATTTGGTGAAATTTTACAATTTAATAGAATAAATGAAACCCAACAAGGAATATGCTTCTCAGATCCTCCCTTTCCAGTTATTCTCAAAATCAAACCGACAGTTACAAAATATGAAAGGGATGTTTTTAGTCGACTCTTATCATTCACATTGTGCACTAGATCAAGATTATTGTGGACAAACAAGGATGGTGAACAGTATGATTTGGCTAGGGATCAAACCACAAAGATTCTCCTCTTTCTAGATCAAGTGATGTAATCGTCCTTCGACTATAAAGGTGAATTTGAGTGATGAAAACCCCGCTCTCAAGATCACATCATGAGGCGTAGGGTAAATCTCTTATTCATGTACGTTTTTTAGGACAAAAATATGCTCCAACAGAGGGAAAATGTTATTCTTAGCAATGCTGGATACCAATGAAATATTCTAATTCTCTGGAATAAGCAAGGTAAAAGCTTAGTGTAGTAGTGAAATCTAATGAATGGGATTGAAATGGTTGTGGGTTCAAAATCCCTAGATAGCATGGGGAATGTGTTTTGATGCAAGATCTCTATAGCCTTCTAGAAGCATACAACTCGTGATAACTTGTTAACTTGATTAGACTCAGATACATCGTGGCTTTACCACTAGTAGATTCCAACGAACTTTGAAACTTGGTGAGGTGTGGTTGAGGACACACATGCAAACTTCAGATAACTCAAGTCTTCACTCTCAGCCAAAGGGCCACATAATTGATTATTGGGAGGATGTTGTAACAATAGGCTAATCCAATCAGAAGAAAAGCATGCTTACCATCAATACTATTCAAACTGATGTTGGTTGGATATTTGGATGAGATGATATTGAAGGCCATAAATATGCTATTTAGCATGGGAAAAAATTACTGACTGAATGACAAAGAAAATACCCCCAAGTCAAATGGGAATTATAGGAAATCGTTACAACCATGAAAAATTATTGGGAATATGTTTTAGGAGGATAATTTCAAATTGAAATTTATTACTTTTTATTACCTCGGATGATCATAAAATATCCAACCCTTGATATGATGTTACATTGCAGAGCATACATAAAAACAATAAACTCAAACATCATGCATAATATAATCAAAGAGAAACCGATAGAGGTATCCTTCCAAGGGGATTCGAGAGTCTGAACTTGAAAGTAAAGTTTGAAATCAATGCTATGAACTCAAATATGTGAGAAATAAAATCTTTGATGATTATTAAATCCCATTCAGCTGCTTCAACACCCTCTTTCATAACTTTTTACAGATTTATTTTCAGTGTATTAGCAACATACCAAATTTTTGGGCAAATCTAGATAAAGGGAACATTAATTTCATACCAGACCTATCAGTTATGCAAGAATTCTCTTATAATAATCAATTAGATATATCTTAATAGATCGTAGGCTAAGTTATTAAAGTAGGTGCAAATTTAATTTTAAGTATATCAGAGTTATAGTTAATGATGTTATCATTATGGACCTTTCTAATTACCTATCCATGTTTTACAACTGTATATTACATTGCTGAATAATGCATCCTGAAAAATCTCATACACAGTGAGCCTTAATTTGTGAAAAAACCAAAATGTTAGAAGTATAGACAAATCTCGACCAATGTTCTGTTGCAAGAGCATCTGGAGGTGTTGCAAGAGCATCGGCCTCCAGCGGAAGATATACCACATTGCTTAGCAGTAATCTATGCCAACACTATCATACTCGGAGTGCTGAATAGCTTTATTAAAATGAAAGATTGTTATGTACAAGGGGAACCAATGGACATATCATTGCTACCTAAATAGGCGACTCCAAATTAAAAATTATCTACTTGTAAACTTCAGTATGAGAATGTAGATCAACTCATGTGTGTGACACATACTATTTGTTTCATGACTACAAGTGGGAGAGGAACAATGAGTAACAAGTTAATCCCTACGGATGGGGAGGAAGAACATTCAAGCATTTATTCTCACATCTCAACCGACACGAATTTAGAAGACTTGATAGTGTGACAGAAGAGAGATTCAAGCCCTGATGTGATACAATATAAATAGATTCTAAATGGCATATTCTTCTATCAATCTTAGTTGCAATAAGGGCAGGGAACCACTAATAATATTTTATTTAGAAACCTTATAACCAAACATAGTAAATTGAGGTCATTAATTCCTTAGGTAACCATTGAAAATTTTAAATTTAGATAAATTATTCACTAGTAATACGATTGTATGTAACCATGAATGTTTACAACATATTTAAGTGATTTAATAAATTTCTTAGGTAATCCTACACTTTGAATAAGTCTGTATGCATGTATATATGTAGAATAAGTCCATACTTATGGGGTTGTAACGCGAGCATTCCAAATTAGTACTGCAGAAGGAGTGTGTGTGTGTGTGAATCCAGCGTAGTCATGTTTGATACCCATAAGTATGTATGTATGTATGCATGAATGTATGTATGTATGCATGCATGTAGATATATTTGTACTGATGTGTGCCTTTCCATGTCTGTTCTCTCTCCTTCAGTCATATTTCTCTATCACTTTGATTGTCATAAAAAAAGAAATAAAATAGTCAATGATAACATGCAAATAAAGTTCATGTAAGCGTATGTATTTGTATGTATATATACATGCATGCATGTATGTATGTGTATGTTTATATATGTATATACATGTATGTATGCATGCATGCATGTATGTGGTTTGTTTATATGTACTTTTGTATGTATGTATGTATGTATGCATGCATGTACGTACGTACGAAAAGTAAGTAATTAATTATAAAATAAACACAATGGATTAAATTTAATTTAGTGATAGACTTCAGAAAACTAGATAAAGCTCCAAAATGTAAAGACAATTATATGCATTATGTAGTAGTGAACAATGCATGTGTATGTTTATATGCATTAATCCCTGTATGTATGTGTGATTAGATGTGTGTGTGTGTCGAGAGAGAGAGAGAATGAACGGAAAGAAGAAATAGAAAGAGAACGCGAAAGAATGGAAAGAAGAGAGACAAAGCGAAAGAGATAAAATGGGAAGAAGAGAGACAAAGCGAAAGAGATAAAAAGGGAGAGTGTACGGGAAAGAAAAAGACATAGAGGTAGAGAGAGAGAGAGGAGCAAGGGTAGAGAGAGAATTAGGAGATGTGGTAAAGAATTTAGTTGGACGCTAATACGTATTTGTGGTTTTGGCATAAGTGTTTTTAATTTTGTTTATTAAAGAGGATTAGATTTGTGTTGTTATTGATGGATCCATCACTGTTGTGAGCGATGCGCATATAAGCAGCCGCACCCCAACCAAGATAATCATGTTCTAGAATTCGATTTTTAGCGGTTATATTTTCTTTCGATTTTTGTTTTTTTTTTTGTAGTGTTGCCTTTTTTTAATTAAAACATTATTGTGAAGAAAATCTTACTTGATTTGATAACTACATTCTTATTGCAAAATGAAAGTTCTTTACAATATTCTTAAGTTGGAATGGCCGTTTCCCTACTCCCTAAATATCAGCGAGTACTGAATACCTTAAATACTGAAACAATGAATGTCATTATAGGTTTACCAAAGTTACAGCTGAAAATATCTGATTATTTAGGAGTTCTTTCCTTCAAAGCATACAATAATAGAGTAAACATGCTCTCATCAATTTGTTGAATAAGAAAAAATTATCCATTAAAATAATAATCAAGAATACCTCCAAGATATCAACATAGGGGATGATTCTGAAGAAGAAAGTGATAGAGATTGGGAGGGTATGTGTCATCTCAAGCATTAATTTTTCAGTGTTTTAAGGATGTAGTTCATTGTTGAAGTTGACATCAGCTAGCCCTCGTCCTATATGGTCTATAGCTATCTATATAATGTCACTTTCTTCTTGAAATAAGCCTTATTATAGTACTGTTATATATTGTATTTCCAGCTTGGAAGCAATCAAAGATCATTGAATTAAGTAGTTTTTAGGTCCCAAATTGCATATAACATTGTTGTCTTGAATATACCTTTTTGTAAACCATCGGAATCTTTGATATATGGGCCTTGAAATCTAGATGGGTTAAACAAGTTCCATGTCATTTGGCAACATGATAGGTTTTTCATGTGTTAAGCATAAGAGAGAAAGAAAAGAGGAGTGTATTTCAAATATAATTATATGTATGTGCATCACATCTTCCTTTATATAAAAATAGTCAATTTTGTCTTTTCTTGTGAGCTCACTTCTATAAATACATGGAAGAACTTGACTAGGATTTCCCCAACATGCAAAATTCTTCCTACTATTATTTGAGGAAGCTGATGTGCATCCCTAATCTGATCTATACGTTATACACTTGCAGTGTGATTCCTTTTTTTTTATGAATTGAATATTTTATGGGACAAAACCAAAAATTAATTAGCCCTTTATAGCCTGCATGTATGATATTCCTAGTGGTGACAAATAGATAACAACCTCTCCAAGTAGGAAACTTGCCAAGGAAGATATCTAAAGCACCTTGAGCTATTACTAAGATACAATGCATACATGCAGTACTTGCATATCAAGAAAGTGTGTGATTGGGTTCCTCAGCGTCCCTCAAGCATATTTGCACCATGAAGTATCAAAAAGTAAGCTGTATGTACGCATATTCAAATGATGGCAAAATCATTAATGACCTCTTTTTTCTTATTAATAGTACCAAAGGCTCTAGAATTTGAGTTTGCACTTGATATGACTCTTACAAGTCATGATTTGATATTTTTTTAGGTTACTTGAAAAATTAATATTTGCTTGAAAATTAGAGATATCCAAATGTTTATGATGCTTTCTATTTGTATCCTTCTCTAGTAAGATATTGAATGATTCTGGAGAAGTATATGCCTTTGCTCATAATTTCTTTATTGGTGCTCTGTAAGAGAAAGACCAATGTCAGATTACCAACCTTAATTTTGACTTAAGTGCATTCATATTTGAGTGTTTTTTCTCCTAACACATAAAAACTAGGTTAGGATGCTTTCAGCACATATGCTTCTTGATAACAAATGAAATGAATATTTGAAACAATTACCTTGTGTTCATAATTTTTCCATTCCAATCCTCAAAAGCAACATTGTTTATTATTATTTGTTATATTATTTTATTATTCTTGTCATTATTATTATTCTTGTTGTTGTTACTTTGACCTCTTCTTTCACATTAGGTTTGATATTTTAAAAGAATAACTCAGGTGACCCCTTTTATCCTCCGCTTTCCAAAGATGAACATTAGATCAATCTATGGGTTTTGAACACTGGACCTTCAATTTAGGGTCCAAATTTTTTAGCGCTATACCATGCACCTTGAATAATTGTTGTTGAAACTAGGGAGCGTATAGTTCATTTTTTGTTGTATCTCAAAACGAGAAAAAAAAATTGTTTTATTGTTGCCATGCCTTGCCTGTTTTTGAGGTTTGAAGCTATAAAAGATGCATAAATTTTTGTAAGACGCGTAAGAAGAAGGCAAAGAAGTTACTAATGAGATGTTCGATGAGAATATAGAATTCCATACCTTCATTCATAATTTCTTTATTATTACTCTATAAGAGCAGGGCCAATGTGAGATGACCACCATTCTAAACTTTGACTTCTATGCCATTAAGGATATTTTCTCGGTGCATAAAAGAATAAGATATGGTGTTTTCTATGCATATGGTTCTTGATGAGAAATTGATTGAATATATGCAAACTAATACCTTGTATTGATTATCTTTCCATTCCAGTCCTCAAAACCAAGAATGTTGTTTGACTATTTCCATGGCTGATTTTGAACTTTGAAGCTATTAAATATGCCTCAACTTGTGTAAGCCCCCTAGGCAAACAAATAGAAGATTGTTCTAAGATGTAGCTAAGGGCGGTTTCACATTGGGGCTCTGGAAGGAGGTGAAAAAATAGCTTGTTCCACTTGGAACGATGTGTATATTAAGAAATCCTCCAGCTTTATAGTCACACAATCCAGTGGAACACGCTATAAATTTTGAAATCAAAATCTGACTCGGTAGAACATAAACCCAAAATGAGACCTGGGGCAGAGATGGCGGCTGTGAGGAAAGACTTGAATGATGTGTGTGTGACTCTCTTGCCATCCATATATACCATTTTGTACTCTTAAAATAGCAATGATTTAGAATGGTCTAGTGCTTTCGCCATGTGGCTATCATGCAACACTCATCCCCATTACTACCGAATACCTTAGGGTATCTCTCGAGCTTGGGACCTTGGCTAGCTGGCCCTTGTCCCCCACACATATGAACTAATTCATATGGATCAATGTCATGATCCCTGTGGATCAATGTTTGACACGAGGTGACATGGACAGAATGGTGCAGTGCAGTCTGAACGAGGTATGCCACATGGTAACTCCTCATTGGACTGCGTGTTCAGTACAATGGTGCCCCCGCACAGTGTGAAGTGACCCTAACACTCACAAGCAAAAGTAGCGGTGTAAATGGACCTCGAAAGCTGCCTTCCAAATATCAAGCGTCCCAACTTCATTGCCACGTACGCATCTTCTACGGTGTTTTCTTTGTTCTTTTTTAACTTTTCTGAGATATGAAGTCTTTGGTTTGCCAAAATTAATGAACGTGGTGGCATGATGGACTCTGGAAACTATGCACTAGCCACGTCAGCGTGACATGATGACATCAAGTGAGACAACGAAGCCTGGAAACACTAAAAATAATCCAACTCCTTGTTTTTAAGTCCAAAAAGTGGTAGATATTTTTTTAAAAATGTAAAATAATAATAATAAAAGTGGTAGATATCGGATTCCATTGATCTTGCTTTTTTTTCTCTTCAATATCTTACTCAATTATTGACACGCTTTTTTGGAGAGAAACAAGAGAGGAGAGAGCGGTGCATGCGATGCATGAGAGCTTAGAAGTCCAACAAGGAAGAGAGAGATGCATGCGACGCATGAGAGCTTGAGAACTTGAGAAGTCCAAGAGAGAGGAGAGAGTCCGGGAGAGTAGGCTATTGCCGAACTTCCTTTATATTAAAAAAAAGAGAGAGGAGAGAGACTGAGAGCTGAGATGCATGCGATGCATAAGAACTTGAGAACTTAGAAGTCCAAAAGAGAGGAGAGAGACTGAGCAAGAGAGAGGAGAGAGGGTGAGAGCTGAGCCGACAGAGGGGCGAAAAAAAGAGAGATTATGGGTGTCCCGAGTGAAGAGCACGCAAGGGACTTTATTATGTTGTAAATAATACGAACTTTCCTTGCACGACAAACTCTCTAAATAAAAAGGGCGACAAAAGAAGGAGGGGGGCTGTTGGCCTATCGCTTGCTATTGTAACCGATATCTTGACATGTTCGTCCTTTTCCCAAATGATGAACAGACAAAATAAATATAAGTAAATATCAATTAAAAAGTAAATATAATTTTTTAAAATACTACACGCGGGAATCTCATAAGTCTTCTTTTGTTCAATAACCCCATATGTACTTGGGCCTCCACTGCAAATGAAAAAGTGCATATCCACGAGTGTCCAAAGTAATACAAAACGAAATAAGAGTGGGTTCACATTGGTGGTTGGAAGTAGCCCTATCTCCATGCTCATGCCAAGTTGTTTTTTGGAGGTAGTTTTGGAGTCCATGGTATAGTTTAACAATCTTTTCCTACACGTTTTCTTTTTGGAAGGACTTCATTCTTAAGTGTACTCTCCTTCTGCTTCAATTATTCAAGAGCCAACAACAAATGGACATAATGTGTAGGCCCCCTTGTATTCTTAAAGAGAAGACATGCAACTGCTCAAAGGCGACCACCTCAAAAGTTATGTAAGGTAAGGTCTTGATGCATACAGAATATAAGGATTATACATTCACTATAATGAATGTCATTCATTATATATGTTTTGGTTGGCTTGAGTTTGAAATCACAAGTACAGAAAGAAATGGGCACAATATCCACAGGGTCCCACCACTTCTGGTCACTTACATCCCCACAATTCAATCCACATAATTACAGATGAAAGCTTATGGACCTTTCTCAGATTCTAAATCAGCATTTCTCAGGAGGAAATCCCTTTAAATTGGAAATAATTAGTTTATAAATTAATTTTTTTTTCTCACTTTCAAGATCCATCACCCTTTTCTCAAACTACAACATGCATACCACTACATCCTCCTTTCTTCTTCTAAATGTCTCTCGTGACTACATAAAACTAACAATTTCCAATGTTCATGTAATTATAACCCCTCAAATGCAATCCACACGTTCCTTCTTTCTTTTCCTATGCCCATTGTTAGACCTTTTCCTTCTTCCTTTTCCTATTGACAATGTTAGACCTTTCTTTACCATATGCAATCATTGTTCTCCTTTCATGATTCATGTTTTCAATGGGTCATGATGAAGCACACTAGAATGCCATATCAACCTACTACAATGAAATCTGGGCACTATTACTCTCATGAAATGCTCCTTCAAATACATATGTGAAAGAGAACTTTCCATTCTACCAATACCATTCATGAACTCTTTATTGAGCATTCTCAATTGTTTCTTACATCAACAATGATGCTATAAACTGAAGAGTTCATAGTTTTTTCTTGTACCATCAATGCTGCCATCTCAAACAATTCTACTATATTTTTTTATTTCCATTTTAATACTATAAATTTCAAGAGCATCTTCAAACAAATCGATGTCAATGTGAACCTGGGAAAATGAAAAGCAAAAGGACTTCTCAATAGGCCGCTCCATGGGAGATTCCCAAACTTCACCATTCATCTTTCATTCCAAATTTTCTAGAGGATCTACCATCTATCCACATTCCATAGAGCAATCAAGTAGACAATCGCCTCTCCAATGAACATTTCAATGTTTTCTGATCATCTCTTTATTTTTCATTGTAATATAATGGACTTGACATTCCATTTCTCTTTTTTCTATATCCTCTGATTGAGATTTATTTACTAACGTTGGAGGTGGGTACTCAGCAAAGTAGTTTTTAAGGTCAAAAAAGGAGAGTGGAATTAATTTACTAACGTTGGAGGTGGGTACTCACCAAAGAAGTTTTTTAAGGTCAAAAAACGAGAAGATGGTCCGAATTGTGAATACCAAAGCATGAGGGATGCACTCAAACAACCGAACAATCTGATGGGGGCCCCAAAATTTCCAAATTAAACATTCAAATAGCAGTTTTCATGTGAAAATGGATCTTTAAAAATATATCTACAAGCTATTTCTTGTAATTTACTCCATATTTACACAAGCAGAGAAGTCTACGAGTTTGAGCAATGATTCCCTAGGCCTTTGAGATTTCATAGAGTTTTGTACACTCACTCGGACCTCAAACAAGGGTTTTGTGGCAGTTTTAACCTAAGGCAGACATTAGAGCATGAAGGGGGTCACCTATTGGACTTGACTATAAAAATAAACAAATCTTCATTTTGCACTTCTTCTCGTTCATTATCTCTTCAAATCAAGCATGAATTTGTTGAGAGCTTTTAGATGTTGTCCATGAGTGAGGCTTGATTGCATGTGTGAGACTCTATATGTGTGTGTATGTGTGTGTATGTGTGCGTGTGTGTGAATCATAGTGTGGTGAAGGTCTTCATACACTCACTCGGTTCTCGGATTGACATTTTATGGGTGTGGATCCATTTCTTGATGCCATTTGTCATGTGTCTTGTGAGTGGCTTTACATTGAACATTTTGGCGCCATTGCCGAGCATGCATCTTGTCAATAATTGTGCCTGTAGGATCGTATTGGGGAGATAAGTGAGCTCAAAAAATCATCTCTTTGTTTGGGGGTTATTTATCTCCATTCGCAACCTTTTTCATTAGGATTAAGTAATTAAATAGATTAGAAATAGAAGTTTTATTAATTTTTGGTATCATTCTTTGACTTTTCCATGAATGCTTCAGATTTTGCATCATCAATTTGCACAAACTTTCCAACAAGCCCTTAAGCATGGTCTTAAGAAATTAAGAATGAGGTAAATTAAGAAATTAAGAAATTATGTAGAATGAGGTAAATTGGGAAAAGCTTGAATGATAAAGCTATAGGCTAGTAAATGAGAGGGGGCGTCATTTGCTTGTTGAAAAACAGCCTTGTCTTATTTTGAAGTGACATTGAAGAGATCGTGTGTAACTTTATACACTAGAAAGAGAAACTATAGCATAAAAATAACTTTAATAGGGTCACAAGAAGGCCTCATAAGTACGCTCCTTAGTTCATTAAACCAAGCGGAGAGGCAGATCAAAAGTGCACACTAACATTCTAAAGAGGGCATCGAACTGCTCACAACATATTTCAAGGTATGAAATGCCTATTCAGGCTATGTCAATAGTAGAGGAAATATTTTAGGTAGGTGGTGACATCAAAATTAGAGACATCATTGTCCTCCAAATCACCCAAAATATCTTTCGAAGCAAAGGGGTGATGGGAAGTGAACATCACAAATTTAGAGATAAACTTGATCCCCAATTTGAAAAGATATTTCTCATCTTTTTGGATTGCCATGTGCTTCAGCTCAATCCTCAGGCCTTTTCAAGTTTTCTTTCTCTACCTCAAAATCTTAAAATTCATATCTTGAAGGAAATATTGAGGTACATGTACCCTTTCATTTTTCGAGTACAAATGCGTATGAATGGAGTAGACTAACTTGATGTATTCTTGGCACTATTCTAGGAAACTTCGGCTAAGGATAAATAGTCTTCCCCACCTGACTATTTGGAAGTTATGTAAGCTCTTAATATGTCTTCTAATACATGGTTGACGTTTTTTTTGTTTGTCCATCCATATGTGGATGTGTAGTTGTGCTCATGCTCACTTTGTTTTCGAATCTACTAAAGACTACTCACCAAAAGTGGTGTGTAAACTTAGCATCTCTATCTGAAACTATATCCAAAGGTGGTCCATAGAGCCAATGAAGCTGATCTATATCCAGAGGAGGTCCATAGAGCCAATGAAGCTGATCTATATCCAGAGGAGGTCCATAGAGCCATGTGTAAACTATATCCAGAGGAGGTCCATAGAGCCAATGAAGCTGATCTATGAATATTTTTCCAATTTTGGAGTCTTATAATTAGTCTTGATCGGAATGAATTGAGCGAATTTAGTCAATCTATCCACTACTATGCAAACCAAGTGAATGCCTTTTTGGGTGCATGGTAGTCCCATAATGAAGTCCATTGATTTGATCTCCCATTTTTCTCTATGAAATCTCCAATAAATATTTGGCTTTGTTCATTTGATATTTGTGAAACCTAGACACATATGGCTAAATGTGGCAATGTATAGAGAACCACTAAAAATGGCATTTAACTAGTTCATAGATTCGGTAATGCCTAGACGTCCAACACTTGGGGCCTTGTGGCATTTGAAAAGGACTTGATGAGGTGCCTCATAAACATGTCTCTAAAGGCTATATTTTGGGAAAAATGTAGTGTTCCTCCTTCTAAAAGATGGTTCACTATGAGCGACTTAGAAATTGTAGCTTGTCCACAATGATGCTTGTAGTCCTATGCAAACACTTTCTTTTGGGAAATACCTTTACTTTCTGACTTTCATTGATGATTTTTCCAGGCATGCATGGGTATATCCATTGAAAGCAAAGTCCGAACTGTTTATGTGCTTCAAACAATTTATGGTTTTGGCTCAAAATGTGTTAGCATGTAAAATGGGCACCCTCCATTCTGGTTGAGGGGGGAATATAAGTCTTCTAACTTTAATGCATTTTTGCCTGAATGTGGGATAAAACATCAATGCACAGGATCATATACACCTCAACAAATGGAGTTGTAGAAAGGAAGAACATGCCACTCATGGAGATGGCGAGATGGAGATGGCAAGGTGTATGGTCAAGAGTCAGGCTTTACCACATAGTTTCTATCTTGAGGTTGTTATGTATGAAACATATGTACTTAACATGTCTCCCACTAAAGCATTGTAGTCTATCACTTCATATGAGGCTTGGCATGGTTGTAAGCCATCTGCTACTCACTTCTATGTCTTTGGTTGTTTGGCATATGCATTAGTGCTTGAACAACAGTGCAAGAAATTCGATGATAAAGCAATGAGATGTATTTTTGGTGGGTACATTTCTGAAAGCAAAGGCTATCATCTGTATCATCCACAGACTAAACGCATTTTGGTTAGTTGTGATGTTGTTTTTGTGGAAGATGCAATTCAATCATTGCTTTCATGTATTAAGGAGATATTGGTTAGATCCAAAGATGTGTATGAAACTTTGGTGCCGCCTTTTATAGGTGGACAGTCTAGTGCTAGTCCAAATGAGGAAATTTCTAAACCTTTGCAGGTTCCACATGATGATGCAAGTCATTCCATTTTTTATGCATATTCACATGATGCACTTGTTGTGAGAGGTCTGATATAGAGGAGGCAAAAATTAGGCCTAAATGGCTGATGCAAACCTTGTGAGATAGCAAATTAGATGCACCTCTATCATATTGTACTAGTTCAGCTCTCATAGTGCTTTATTTGCATCAAATTGCTATGTTATGGATGCCTCTAGTCTTTGTGATGAGAATGAGCCTAGTTGTTTGATGAAGCACAAAAATTAGAATATTGGATGAATCCTATGCAATTAGAATATGATTCTATTATGAAAAATGGTACCTGGACTTTATGTGAATGGCCTCTTGGCAAGAAGGCCATTGGCACTAAGTGGGTATGCAAGTTGAAGCGTAAGCCTAATGAAACAGTTGACAGGTGTAAGGCTAGGCTTGTCACAAAAGGTTATGCTCAGGAACGAGGCATTGATTTTGATGAGACCTTTGCTTCCACATGCCAAATGACTACTCTTCGTAGCATATGTGCACTTGTATCTCATCACGATTGGAATGTACATCCGTTTGACATTAAAATTTCATTTCTGAATGGTGACTTACATGAAGAAGTGTATGTTTTTCAGCCCTATGGTTTCAAGCAAGCACCACCTTCTTGGTATGAAAAGATACATTCCTACTTGATTGCACATGGTTTTGAGAAGAGTCCAACTAAGAGCACCTTATATGTTAAGCATGGAAATGATGTGATTCAGATCATTGTTGTCTATGGTGATGACATGTTGCTCACTAGTCCTAATGCGAAGCATATTGCTGATTTTAAGGCTGACTTGCATGCCTCATTTGAGATGTCAGATTTGGGGCATTTGCATCATTATTTAGGAAATCAATTTATGCATGTTGATGGTGGACTATCTTTGTGTCAAGGAAAATATACTGACACATTATTGCACTCATTTGGCCTTGAAGACTACAAACCTATTGCCACTCCTATGGAGATAGGTTTATGACTCATAGATGAGCAGGTTTATGCATTGCCCAAGTGTCAAGCACTAGCAGGTGGTTAAGCACATTTTTCGCTACTTGAGTGGTACCTGCCTTCTTTGATTGTTTTATCCCAAGGGGGGATCAACACTGCTAGATTTACATGTTTTTTCTAATTGTGACTAGGTGGGTTGCTATGATGCTTGTGTGTCCACTAGTGTTTTTTGCTTCATGCTTGGTGGCTCATGCATATCTTGGTTGAGCATGAAAAGCCTCATATGGATTGATAGATTGTAGTTCTTTGGTGATACAGCTATTAAGTACATATGTTGCACACATAAGAACCTCAAACCAGAAGTTAATTCATAAAGCCTAACCTTTGACCATATGCCTCACTATCTCCATGAGGGACTTATTCTTTCTTTCAAAAGCTCATTTTTGTTAAGTTGTATATGGTAATGTAAAATGATGTTTTATCCCACACTCGACCAAAAATGCATTAAAATTAGAAGACATGTATTCCCCCCTGGAACAGAATGGATGGTGCCTATAAATTTCAACCAAAACCAAAAACTGTTTGAAGCTTATAAACACTTACAAGTTTGCTTTCCATGGTACACATAAAGACTTATAAATTTTCTTTCCGTGGTTCTATTAGAAGATGGTTCAGTTTGAGGTAAACAACATAAGCCTCATTTCTTGCGTACTATAAAGTTGTAAGTGTATCCCAAGCATCCTTTGTTGTCTTGCAAGAGCAAATATGGGGGATAATGGCACATTGAGAGAGAAAGCTATCAATGCATGTACCTAATTATTTTCTGCCATCCCACCAAAGTTGCTCGATAGTAGATGCAATAGGAACCATAGTACAAAAAAGAATTTCAAGATCATTATTCAACACCATCTACATCACCTTCAATAACTATATCTGTAGGGTTAGTAGAGCATTCTTGAATACCCTACACAATATTCTAGAACCCTTTTGCTACCAATACATGAGGCATCATATATTCCCAAAATCAGTAATTAGTACCATCCAACTTATTCTCAACAACCAACATACAGAATACATCATTGCTTTTAGCTACGACCACTGATTAAATACCCTGATGAAGAAAAATGATTGTATCTCAAAATTTTGAATAGAAACACCATGAAAAACCTCTACCAAACCTATAGGAGACTTCAAGGTGCTTGTAGTGAACCAAAACATGTCTATATGTTTGGCACAAAAGGAAAAAACTGACTACATAGTTGCTACGATAGTGCATTTGGAGCTCCAAACGAGCTCAAATAAAAATTGAGGACAACACAATATAGAATGTATTACCAAGTGAGTGTACAAAGATAAGTCACCCATTAGGGTCATCGGTGTATATACAAGCTAGGTGGAAGAAACATCCTGGAGAGGAAAAAGAAGTCCTGGTGGTCCTAAGTGTGCTCACACACATTAGTACCGAAATATATCAACATATGCATCTCTATCATCCCAACACATTTTCTCTATAGTAGGTGCAATAGGAACCATATTAGGATTACAAACATGAAAATCATCATCTTCAACACCATGGGCATCAATTACTCTCATAGTATTTGTATGTGTAGATGTATTCATTTCAACACCTTGCACAATATTCGACAATCCTTTCTCTACCAGTACATGATGCAATACATGATGCATGATGTATGCCCACAAGGGCAGTATTAGTGGCAAGAGTGGACAAGGTGGCCTTAGTAGACAAAGGATCATGAGGGGCGAAGGCCAACAAGAAGGGCAAGGGTCATATACAAGACTCACTAGACAAGGAAGTCAAAGAAGATAAGGCAAAGATGAGGCATTATAAATACTCATTTTTTGTCATTTCAACTCCATTCTTGGCAAACATAGGAGTCCTTGAATAGAGATTATATTTTCAATTTCATATTTTTTGGAGCTCGTTTGAGCCATTAAATTAGCATAGGAACCTATTTTTTGACTAGGCCAAACACTAGGTTTGAACTAGGCCACTAGCTAGTCCAAAACTATAAAAAGAGGTAGAGAGTTAATGTTGGGGGTAAGCATGTTAGAGATTTAGGCAATTGGAAGAGCCTTTTTGTAACTTGAGCTGATGATAGATGATTCCATTGTTCTCCTCTTCGTCTTACCTTGTGTTCACGTGTGTCTGTGTGTAGGTGTGTGCATGTCATTGTGCTTCTCACTCACTCACTCACTCACTCACTTGTGCACTCCTATCACTCTTGGTCATCATGACATCCTCATGTGTCCACAGACTCATAATTAGGAGGTGGATCTCCACCATGGTAGTACTCCCACTATGCTAGAGTCACACCAAATTTGGCACCATTGTCGGGATCGTGATTCTAGGACGAGTGTGTGATGGTAAGACATAGAGTCTTGACATTACAATCATTAGTAAGTAGGTAATTATGACTATTTTCTTTACTATTTTTATATCCATTATCATCTCCACCATCGCCACTCTCCTCCTTCCATTTCCACCATCACCAAACATTTCAGTTTTTGGTCATATGCCTACTTCCCCCATTCACTTCCTCATTTCACTTGTGAGAGAGAGCACCAAGTGATTGTGTGTGTGTGTGTGTCTCTGTTGTTTTTGCATGTTTTTGAGTGTTTCTTGCAGGATTCAACTTCAACAACACCTCCAACAACATCATCAGATATGATAGAACATGTCTATGTAGCTTGAGATGAAACCTCCATCTATCACAATAGATAGAAAATTCTATATTTTTGTTTTGCATCATATTCATGATAGACACCTCCCTATGAGCATTCCAGAAAACCAAATGCATCTTGAAAATTCATGGATTTTTGTTCTATCATGGTAGACACCATCTATGACAATAGACAGAAACCACAATAGATACCCATCTATCACAATAGACAATTCATTCATGTCAACGAGGAATACATGCCACAGACCATCTATCATGATAGATGCTATCTATCATGATAGACTAAAATTAGAATAGATGAAAGATAGACTGTGTATCATGACAAACACCACCTATCATGATAGAAATACCATCCATCAAAATAGAAAGGCAGTCTATCATGACAAACACATTTTATGATAGATGACACACCATCTATTGCAATAGACATAGAGTCTGTCCCAATAGAGCAAATTTATGATAGATGATAGAAGATTCTATTATGATAGACACCCGTCTATCACAATAGAATGGTTTATCATGGTAGACATAGTCTACCATGACAGACAAAATTTTTGGCTTTTCTATTTACAAATTAAAATTTCATCTATTTTCTATCTAATTTTGGGATATTTTTTTAGGGTTTTTGGAGCTTATTAAGTAGTAAGAAAGGTGCAAGTGAAGAGCAAATCTCAGAAAGTTTCCTAAGCACCAAAGTAATTCCAAAGTGTGAAAATATAGATTGGAAGAATACTCAATCCTCTTAGTCAAGTTTTAGCTTAGCCTAAGTGCGCATAGGTGGTATTGATTAATTTAAGGCAGCAATAGGAATGAGCTAAGTTTAAGAAATCCTAATCCACTCAAGTCAAAGAGATAAGTAGATTAGTGCACTAACCCTAAAGAAATTAACATAATTGATATATCAAAAAAAAAGTATTGACAAAGGAAAAGTATTCCTGATGATGTGATTGTAAAAACAAGACCCTACACCAAGTATAACTAAAAAGAACAAGTAATTGGCACATAAAGAACCCTACAACATGGTTGTACTTCAAACCTTGTGTAAGTGATCTAATTAATGAACCTTAGATTAGGAAGACACTAAAGAAAAATTGATCAGCAAAGCACTAGATCATCCCATGCTAGTTTCAATCATACAGTAGATCTTGGGCTCAATAGTTGAGCGATTATCCTCACATATTGAGCTCAAATAGCCACAACTCAAAGATGTTCTTTAGCACATTTTTGGTAGATATCTAGCAAAATTCCCAAACACATATTTCTTTGGAGATATGTTTGTTGGAGAGAATATTTGGCAAGATCTCCTTAGGATATGGTAGTTAAGCACATGTTCCCTTTTTTATTAGTCTTTAGAGCACATGGGGAAAATAGATTACCTTATAAAGAGAGAAGCTCATTTTTGGAAGAGGGGGATTTTGGTTCACATGAGCTCCATGTACATATCTTTTAGAAATGAATGGAATAACTCTTTTACTCTTACACTATGTGCACTTGTGTATTTTTTCTCTAAGTGTGAGAGTGAGGTATGTGTGCATGCATGTCTCTCCTTATATGTAAGTAGAATTTGTTGCATTTCTTGTATTTTTCATTTGTGGACTAGGATCCTTGATGACCTTCCTCTGCATGTTCTCAAGTGTTTGTGGCATTTCTTGGAGTAGTTGGCCAATGGCTTGAGCATGATAGAGGGTTGGTTGTATGAAGGGAGAGTCCTTTTTTATCTTTGCTATTGCTTCCATGCAAGGTGGTGTGGATCTTGGCTCCCCTTGGTCATACTATAACAAAACATCTGGCATCGTTGCCGGGGAGAACAACCCTTCAACACTTGGAGAGATCAAGAGCATGTGTTAAAGTATTGTGTTGTAATTTTTTTTTGCTCATTTATGTAGGATTGAGTTCTTTCATGGTATTTGCATGTTTCCTTGAACCATTAGCTCATCATAATCACCCCATTTTTTTGTAGAGTAGTTTTAGTTATTTTTTTTTGTTTGCTGCACAAGAACACCCTTTAAATCCCCTTATCTATCATTCTCTCACACTTACACCTCCACTCACATCCACCTTTGGTTGAATCACTATTGTTCAATGGACTAGATATGTAGAAAAAGAGTGCATTATTCATTTGTTGCATGTAGGCATAGGGATGCATTGATACACATTGGCACATAGATGACACAGATTCTCGATTGAGAGGCTCATCATGTTGTTTCCAATTCTTGCATGTCTCTTTTATAGTGCAAGAAACAGAACTTTCCTTGCAAGGTTGCTTACTTTCACAATTTGTGACAGTGAATCTAAAGATCATATCTACACAAAGAGAGAGAGAGAGAGATAGAGAGAGAGAGAGGTTCCATCTACAAATCCAACTAAGCAAAAGTTCTCATTTGCCCCTTTCTATTTTAATCTTTTGAGTGAAGAGAAAAATTTTAAGTGCATGTTCTTATTTCAACGTCCCTTTGTGCTTTTTCCTAAGCGTTTTAAAAGTTATTTGCTTATGCCCAACCAAAATCCAAAGAAGAGATAAGGTTTGCCCTCTTGTGTTGCAGAGCAAAGAAGAGCAAAGAAGAGAAAAGATGCAAAGAAGAAGAAAGGCCCCAAAATTTTTCCAGTTTGGACACTTTATTTTTGTATTATAGTCACTTTGTAATATATTTCTAGATGTAAATGCACTCGAGGAGTCCTCTAGATGCATACCCACAAAGATTTGTATTTTTACCCTTGTAAGCTAGCCAGAAATCATTCTTTTAGTTAATAAAGTGCCGGTCTCTTGTGTGAAAGGACCATTTTTAGGGCACATCTATAAGTCATTTTGTGACTCTTTGTAAGTACTTTTTGCCATTGTGAGAATCAAGAGCACAAAATTTTCGAATTTGTGTCTTCTCTTCTTTGTACCTTCTTCCTTGTGAGCTTGCATGCTTGTGTAAAGCTTGGAAAGAGTGCTTAGAAGTGTTTTCTATCCATGAAAGTGCTTGCTTGCTGTAGGTAAGGTGCGTGTGAAGTGTAGGAAGTGCTGAATTGTAGGAAGATCATTCCCATGACTCAATTTTTTGCTCATAACTTGAAGAAGGAGTGTCAGAATTGAGTGCAAAGACCACCATTGGATGCCTCTTCTTGAGAGCTTTGAAATGAACTAGTACTTGCTATATTCAGACTTCAAAGTTGAGAGAAAATCTTGATTTATTGTTGACTACTATTCCAAGTGTCATGACACCATAGCTGACTTTGAAAGCTTGAATGTGATGGATTTATACTTACTTGTGCTTTGTTAGACTTCATTTGCATTGACCATTATTTGAATGCATGTCTCCATACACTCCGGCCTACATGCCCCAAATATTTTTAGATGAAGAATTCGAACCCCATGGTTGGATGGAGATTCTAGCCACTCTTGACATATGTGTAAACGAAGAAGTAATAACCATGAATGAATGCATTGATGAGGAAGGATATGATGTAAATACATGGTTGTTCTTAAGAAGTCGATGAAGGAGAAGTAATTGAAAAGGAATGGAAGGAAGATTATGAGAGCATTGAAATGGAACAAGAACCAATGGAGGTAGAAAGTGAAAATCAAAGAATAAGTGTCATAACTAACGAGTCTAACCAAGGAATGACACAAAGAGAAGAAAATAAACCAAACAAGGAAAACGGAGAGGAAGAAAATAGGCCTCAAGACCAATTCGAAGTACCTGTGCACTTCAAGAAATATGTGGTGGAGGAGAGAAAGATTGCTATTCAGATGCCAAAATGGGAACTGCAATCAGGAATAGCATACGACAATAAAGAACAAACCAAGAAAATCATATTAGCTTTGGAGGAAGGAGAAGAGAGATGCACCTTTATAGGATAGGATGTCTCATTAGAGGAAGAACAAGAGTTAATACAACTCATAAGAGAATATAGGGACATCTTTGCATGGACATATAAGGATTTAAAAGGTGTAGATCTCTCTGTTTGTGCCCATAGAATCGCTATAACATCAGAAGCCAAGCCTTCCAAACAAAGACCATACACTTATAACGATGTTTATTCGGCAAAAATTAAAGAAGAGATAAGTAAGCTATTGGATGCAGGCTTCATTTATGAGATCGAACAAAAAAAATGTCTGAAGAAAGTGAATGTTGCCACCATACGGGATAGTTACCCACTACCCATCACTGATCATCTTTTGGAAAGGGTTGCAGGTAAGGAAGTCTATAGTTTCCTGGATGGTTTTTCAGGATATAATCAAGTAGCAATTGCTACTGAGGACCAACATAAGACAACCTTTGCAATCGAATGGGGAGTTTATGCATTTAGGGTTATGCCTTTGGGTCTAACTAATGCCCCAGCTAGTTTCCAAAGGTTGATGTGTCATGTGTTCAAGGAATTCTTGAGAAAGAGTATGGAGGTATATGTGGACAATTTATGCACCTATTCAGCTTTATGATCAGAACATATCCCAGAACTAAGAAAGATATTTGCCAAATGTCGACAGTATAGAGTCTGCCTTAATCTGGAAAAATACGTCTTCATGGTTTGACAAGGGAAGATATTAGGACACATTGTCTCTAAAAATGGAATTTCCATGGATGAAGACAAAATATGTTGGAAAACAATGTCCCATGGTCAAAGTGTAATGTCCTATTGGTCAAAAGTTTCAAGAACTGAAAGCATAGCATAGATTTTTTATACTTTCTCTATAAAAAAATGTGCCTAGCACAGTGGATAAAGTAAAACACTCCCAATGGCATGGCGAAGGTTTGATTCCCGACGACAGCAGATCGACGTAGTGCGAAATATCTTTCTTTTATGCTTTTCAAAAGAAAACAACGGATGAAGACATTTTTTTTGTGAGTCTTTCTAGATCACAGATTTAGCGATCGTATTATGAGCTATTTTTAGAGGGTAATCTAAAACTATATAAAGAGCTTGACTCATTGTTTAGAGTATCCATCACCTATTACAACACAAGCTTTGGAAGCTTGGTACCTCTTTGAGGTAGTGCTTTTAGCACATGGAGCAACCATGGTGCTTTGTTGAAGCATGATGAGGAGCGGCTATGGAGTTCTTTTTGAAGAAGAAGAGTGTGCTCACACTCTTGCTTATGGAGAGGACTTACCTATTAGCAGCTTGATGGTGTGGATCGGCCATCCACATGATGTATTTGAAGATCGTCTTCTACATGAAGATTTTGGGTTACTTTGAAGACATTGGATGGTGGTTGACTTAAGATTTACATCTTATGTTAAGAATTCAGGTAAATATTCTCTTTATGCACACTGGTACTACTTGGAGCTTATGGAGGCAATGGCATCCATATCAGAAGTAGTCCTATTCAGCATAGGTACAAGAGAATCAGTACATGTATGCTTCATGCATATTTGGATGAGGTGTTAGAGAAGGTGTTTCATATGAGTTTGAGGATTTCTGGCAGCAAACTTGTTAGCATTCTTTGCTATTTTTGTAAGTATGTGATCTTTTCACACACGTGTCTAACTTAGGGTCTTTCATAGCCTAAGGTTAGATGAGGCTTTGTTGATTATCAATTTTAGACTGATCCTTCCTCTTTTGGTCACTCATATTCACTCTTCTACAACCTTTTAGGTCACGCATCTCATGTATATTCAGATTTTTGTCCATACATCTAAATATGTTTGTTACATTTGTACATTTTCTCATCCATCTATTTTTGTTCACATAGGTGACCCTATTCAAGCAAATTATTCCACATATGAGGGCACTATAGCTGAGTACGGACAATCTTGCGAGCCATATACTTATGGTTCTTAAGGACCTGATAGCTCTTATGGATATGATCAGAACTATGTGTCATTGATGTACACAGCTCCCAAAGCACCCATACCCCCCCCCTGACCAATGAGTAGATCACCTGCACCTACAGGACCATGTTATAGATATGGAGGTGATCACTTTATCAGAGAATGTACATTACCTAATGCACCACCACCACAGCGAGTTTGGGAAGGATATTGTAGTGATTGCAGTAAAGAACATCTTTTTAGAGATTGCCCCAAGAATCCCAACAAAGTTCATTTGGATGTGCAGATCAATGTGATAAGAGTGATAGAGTCATCTGGGAGTGAAAGGAGTACACGGTGCCATTGAAAGAAATAACAAGGGCCAAAGCTAGAGATATTTCCAATAAAACCAGAGAAAATGATTATTCTGACAAAGATCTGAACGTGCCCACACCTCAAGTAATTGCAGATTCTGAGAGTTTGGGAAAAGTATTAAAAGTAAACGAAGCCAAAGATGGAAGAATCGTAGAGAAAGGATAAAAGAAAAGAAACTACAACAAAAGATGGAGAACGAGAATAATGAACAAGGCCAAGAAAGAAAACAAGAAATTGAGGGAAACAATAAGGTAGGAAAGTCTCATAAATTACCATTCATGAAGAAAGGATATATGCAAGGAGATCTCTTTGATTTGGTTCATACGGATGTATGGGGACCTAGCAAGGATGCTTCAATATCTAGATCAAAGTATTATGTCTCCTTCATTGATGATTGCAGTTGATGGACTATACTATACTTTATGAAACACAAAGATGAAGTCTTTTGATGCTTCAAAAGATATTTAGCTCTTGTAGAGAATCAAATAGGTAAAGCATTAAAAAGGCTAAGGTGAGATGGAGGGGGAGATTACTTATCCCATGAATTTGAATCTTTTCTTCAAGAGAGGGGAATCAAAAGAGAGATTACTACAAGGTACACTCCTGAGCAAAATGGAGTGGCAAAGAGAAGGAATATGACAATTGTTGAAGCTGCAAGGTCTATGCTAAATGAGAAGAACTTACCTAATTATTTATGGGTTGGGGTTTTATCCATAGCCACTTATTTGATTAATAGGTTACCTTCAAAATCACTTGATGGCATGACACCATATGAGGCTTGGAATGGAAGAAGACCAAGCTTGGATCATTGTAAGATTTTTTGATGTATTGCTTATGCTCATGTTCCTTCATAGGTTAGAGGGAGGATGGATCCAAAAGCAAAAAGGTGTGTATTCATTGGATATGACAACAACCAAAAGGGCTATATATTAACAACCAAAGGATTCTTGGTGAGTAGAGATGTAGTGTTTGATGAGAATAGTTCTTGGTATGAAGATTCATCTAGGAAGATCAACTTACCTTATGATATTGAAGAATATTTTCCAAAGCTTGTCAAGGACAACCCTCCTAAAATTGAAGAGCAGGATACCTTAGGAGATGATGAAGCAACTCAGATTGGAAAACTCAAAATGTAGAAGTCTAAAGGTAAAACTAAAATGTAGGTACTTGGACAAGAGTTGGAATCATCACGTCATGGCCTAAGCAGGTCCATGAGGGAGAAAAGAAAATCAGAGAGGTATGGGTTGGATACTTCTCTAGTTACTAAACATTCAATCTATCTAGCACATGACATAAATCAAGAGGAACCCTCCACATTTGAGGAAGCAAGGAAGAAATCAGAATGGAGGCATGCAATGGAAGAAGAAATTGAAGCTCTTGAGAAAAATAACACTTGGGAATTAGTTCCCAAGTCTCCATTAATGAAAGTGATAGGTTCAAGATGGATTTACAAATTGAAGAAGAGATCGCTCCATGAACAAGTATAAGGCAAGGCGTGTGGCAAAAGGCTTTGCACAAACTCAACAAATTGACTATGAGGAGACTTTTTCTCCTGTGGCAAAGATGCCTACAATTAGAGTCGTGCTAAGCATTGCTTCTTCCAAGAATTGGAAGATACTTCAATTGGATGTAGAAAATGCATTTCTTAATGGATGGATAACAAAAGAGGTGCATATGGCACAACCACTTGGTTTTGAGAATCAAGTACATCCCGATTATGTGTGTAAACTTAATAAATCTCTATATGGACTCAAACAAGCCCCAAGGGCTTGGAATCACAAGCTTGTTTCATCCTTGCAGGATAAAGGATTTCAACCTAGCAAGGCAGATCCATCACTCTAAATCAAAAAGAGTAATTCTAAAGACATCTATTTGTGTGTATATGTGGATGATATTATACTAACAGGAAATGATGCAAATGGCATAAAGAAGGTCAAGGAGCAGATGAAAGAAGAGTTCAAGATAAGTGACTTGGGGTCACTTACATACTTCCTAGGATTGGAAGTGGTATACAAAGATCATGGTCTATTCCTTACTCAAAGGAAGTACATGAGAGACTTTTTGACAAAGTTGGAGATGCAAGATTGCAAGATTGCAGGTACTCCAATAGAGATTATCATAAATTGAGCTCACATGAAGATGAATTCATCGAAGATGTCACAAATTATCAAACCCTTGTGGGTAGTTTGAACTATGCCACATTGAGTAGAGTAGATATATGTTATAGTGTGAGTGTGCCAAGTCAATTTATGCGTACACCTAGGAAACTTCACATGGAAGTTGCCAAGATGATACTTAGATATCTCAAAGGGACCATGAATGAAGGGTTATGCCACCCTTATGTATCTGATTTAAGTTTAAAGTTGTTCTCTGATGCAAATTGGGCTGGCTCTAGGGAAGATAGAAGGAGCACCTTAGGATATCTTACCTTTGCAGGATCAAAACTTGTCTCATGGTCATCCAAGAAGCAACCCACAATTTCTTTCTCATCTACTGAAGTTGAATACAGAGGTCTTGCCATAACCACTCAAGAAGAAATGTGGATGAAGACACTATTTATAGATCTTGGATTGGACATTAGAACTCAAAGTATTTTTGGTGACAACATGAGTTCCATTCACTCGACTGCCAATCCAATTTTTCATGCAAGGAATAAACATAATGAACTACACTACCACTATGTAAGAGAGAAGATTGTGAGGAGGGAAATTCAGTTGTCTTATGTGTCAACCCATCAAGAATGTGCAAACATTTTAACCAAGGCATTAGATGGAACAAAACTTAGTAAATTCAAAGGTATGATTGGTTTGCAGGTAATCTTGGAAGATTGAAGACCTCACGCTCACTTGACTTGAGGGGGAACTGTTGGAACAAGTCCATGGCAAGTTGAAGTGTTGGCTTGGTCTTCAAAAGGCATAGAAACTTGAAGCAAATGCTAAAGCCTTGAAGATTTCACTTGTGAACTCACCCTTGTAACTTTTGAGTTTTTTACTTGATGTAAAAGTGAAAGAATCTAAAGTGGTTGAATCCACTTGATGATTAGAAAAAGAACTCCATGATTTCGTGATTGAACTAGTTGGAGAATCAATCACTAAAAGGTACGAGAATTGTTTTAGGTGAGCAAGATTCAAATTCAAATCCTGGCTCCAATCATCACTATATATACACATGGTTTAGTCACACGGTTTGCAACACCATTAGCTGAGCTTCATGCCATATCAGAGTGTGATCTCAAGGTACACACATGTACTACTAATTCCATTGTACTTAACATTCAATATACACTTGTTTTCATGATCATTTCTAACCATATCTTCATGCCTATGTGAGTGTATTGTTCACTGACATACTTCTCACTTTTTCAATCAGATTGCATCTTCTCATTTTTCAATAAGTTTTGCAAATCACGTATCTGATTTGCAAAACTTATTTCTCTTAGTATGCTTAATCATTTTTTATGAAATAACTCCCAATAGGTTGCATTGCTTCCTAATTAGATTCCTCCAAAAGCTCTCTACGCAATTGTAATCAAAGAATGAGCACTCAGTGAAATACTGAAGCATTCATGACCAAAATAGAAAGTTTCTTCATGTTGACTATTGGTCAAACTAGTCTGTTGTGATTCTAATTTTTGAGAGTGATCTTTCAAGGTACATAGGGTGTCTAATACATCCTTTGGCAAGCGAAAAGGGACCACTACATATCCTTGGAGTCCATTTGGCCAATGTAGTCCAAAGTTTCTATAACACCACTTCATCTTCATGAAGTACAAATCCTTCTCTTCACAGTTCATATGCTTGTGTAGACATCAAAGTCCAACAATTGGTATTAGAGCAGGTTGTCACTGAAGGGCTTTGGTGTGCAGAACAAGAGCATGAAGGAGGAGAGAGAGAGAGAGGAGAGAAGAGATGCCCATAGATGCGTGGGAGCCTCGAACCCACATAATGATCTCTCTTGAGGAATTGCTCCATATATGATGTATATATATGAATATGGGGGTAAGGTCACATGACCCTTACATCCCCAACAATCTCCCGCTTAAGGGTCAACATTACCATAAGTGGTAAAATATACAAAGAATGATGTAGGACTAAACAATAATGTATAGGAAGAGTCCGGATCTCAACCCATACGGATCAACCTACACCAACTACTTCAAACAAGTTGTATGCATGCACCTCAAACTGCTCTAAACTCACCTCGATAAGAGTCGAGCTAACATATGACTGATGCAAGAGCTGATGAATATCCTGCAAAGCTCCCACTCGCTCTATGCCTATGTCAATCATCGAACGACTGACAAGTCCAAGTGCAAATGCTCTAATAGCAACTGCAATATCTGGTCTCGAGCATAACAACTCGTACATTAGACTCCTGAATGCTAAGAAAACCTGTGCTATCATGGCTAACCTGAGTATGTAAGCCATGCCTATATCCATGGCATCCAAAGCACCATTGTCAAGACCAACATGTCCTGGCATATCTGTGTCAATATCTGGCATGAGCAAATCCAAGAATGACTGCATAACTGCTGACCACTCAACATCCAAATAAGGCATCCTATCAACCAAGTATATGTCTAGGTGTGTATCTTGAGAGCTAGTATGCTCTAGCATACACTAGGTATCATAAGAGCTATCGTGCTCTACCACACCAAGTGTATCATCGTGCTCCACATGAGCTAACTGCACAACATCAATACCAAGGTCAAACTGATGATCTAACTCTAATTAAGTATCATCACAATGCTCTACATGAGCATCCACATCATGCTCTAAAGCATCCAAATGATCATCCAAAGTGTGCTCCATAAGAGAATCTATATGATCAATGAAATCATGCTCTATATAATCATCATGAGCATCCAAAACATGCTCTATATATGCATCCATCTGAGCATCTTAATCTTGCCATACATGTGCATCACGAATGACAAAAGATCTATCTATAGGTAGAGAAAATGAGACATGAGGAGTCTCACATCGCACATAATGTTGAACTCCCACTGAGATAAGACTATCTCTCACATGAAGTACCTGCATTGAATACATGTGCCCAATCCTAGCACCTTTGACAAGCATAAGCTATCCCAACTGCAATTGAAAATGATGCTCACCAAGGAATGCATAACATTTGCTCTCTTGTAACTGGCTAACTAGAATCAAGCTCATAGGGAATGAAGGCACATAACGTACATGTCTAAGTATAAGTGATGCTCCACTAGATAGCATAAGGCATATATCTCCTGCACCCTCAATGTCATATGTCATACCACCAGACAAGTGCACCCATCCACGACTCTCATTTGAGAATCGACAAAACCACTCACGATATGGAGTAACATGAAAAGTGGCTAATGCATCAACCAACCAAGCCATATGTGTGCTATCTAATGAACAAGAGGAATCTTGAGATTGAAAATAGATATCAATCAATGAACGAATGCTAATAACGGTGTCAAATGAATGTGTAATTGAGGCTCCAATCTCAATCATGTACCTGCAAACAAAACAAAGCTACAAATACCAACCAAGATCCACAATCAACCCTCAAAAAATTGTGTGCAACCAATAACTAAATCCATAACCAAGTGGCATAAGCAAGATATAGATCACAATGCCACTATACATCCATGATCGAACTCATGATGACATAAACCTAAAAAACAGAGTATACCACAATGTCATCTTACAATCCAAACACGTGACAAGATTATGCTCTACTCTCATATGGAGGAGCTACCACATTGATCATACATGTACAATGCCTTGAAGCTCTAGAAATAAGAGCTTGCACACCAAAAAATCTCTCTCGAAGAAGTTCAAAACCAAAATGAAACCCCAAAAGCAACTACAATTGTTTTGGTGAAAATATGCTGTTGTTTAAGAGTTGATAACCTCTGAATCTAAACTTTTTCTCTTCAGCAATCTTAAAGAAATTTTCCTTAGCTAGGTAATGGGATAAAGAACACCTTAATCAGAGGTGGGTAGCTCAATATATGCACAAAAATATAATCAGCTCCCAATTTCCCCTTCACCTATAGCCTTTTTGCTTTGTATCCTGGAATTTCGGTGACCTTGCACTCAGAGGCTGGATCCCTCGTCTTCTACAAAGTTGTAGAGGATACCCCACGCTACACATAGCAAGTTGATTCATTTCATTCGGATTTGTAGAACTCAAATTATAGCCAAAACACTAACCTACTGTCCAAGTGATTGTAGATTCATCTTCTACATTAGTCTACATTTTTTGACTTTTCGGTGGTGTAACACTCCGAAGTAGGTTGTGCACTCTTCTGTGACATTGTATCTCTTTATGTTAGCTACACAGAGAACTTTAAGTCACATCAATCTGAGCTTCATAGCTTGAATTATGAGTGCAATACTGAAATGTTGTTGAGTGATGCCGAGCACTTTCACCTCTTGTGACCTAAGCTTCCATTGAAGCTTCTTGCACACAAGCCTTCAACTACCAATGAAGGGCTTTGGTGTGCAGAACAAGAGGATCAATGAGGAGATGGAGAGAGAGAGAGGAGAGAAGAGAGACGCACATATGTGTGGGAGCCTCGAACCCACATAATGATCTCTCTTGAGGCAATGCTCTATATATGATGTATATATATGAATATGGGGGTAACCTCACATGACCCTTACATCCCCAACACTCACTTCATTCAGTGCATCATCAACACCCCTCTAATGAGAGTCTTAGAATCATATGAAAATTGGTGAGCATAATTAGGGCAACTAGGAGTCCAAAACAACTTTATAGTGTTTGCATCAAAATTTTGATTTGAGATCGTTTCGGCTTGTGAATGCACTGTCATAGTGGTTGTGGATGGTATTTCATCCTTTTGTGCCAATTGTATATAGAGATTTCAATTTGCTAATACAAGCATCTCAAAGTCTTCTATATGTTTAGAAGAGCTGGATAGGGTGGTTCTGTTCAACTTTTTGAGATACAATCATTTTTCTGCACCAAGGTATTTAGTAATTGGACATGGCTGAAAGCAATGATGTATTCCATATGTTGGCTGTTGAGGACAAGTTGGATGGTACCAATTACCCATTATCGGCATACATGATGCATCATGTATTGGTAGAAAAAGGATTCTAGAATATTGTGCAAGGTATTGAAAAGGGCCCTACTACACCTGTGAATATAGTTATGGAAGGTGATGTAGATATCATTGAAGATGATGATCTTCAAATTCCTATTTGCATTTTGGTTTCTGCTCTACCTACTACAAATCATCTTTGTTGAGATGTCATAGATGTTAAGGAACATGTATTGATAGCCTTGGCTCTCAAACATTCCATTATCCCTCATCTTTTCCCTTGCAAAACAACAAAAGATGCTTGAGATACACACCACTTTATGGTAGGCAAGAAATGAGGCTCATGTTGCTTACCTCCAAAAATAGTTGTAGAGTGAGCATATGAATGAAGGTGATTCTATGGATAGCTTTTTGACAGAGATCAAATATTTGAAGGAATAATTGATTGAAGTCTTACTAGATAGCTCATTTGTGCACATTGTTCTTAATGGCCTTCCTGATTCATATCAGAGCTTTGTGTCTACTCTTTGATTGATGATGAAAGGAAATACAAATGCCTTAACATTTGAGGATTTAGTCTCTATATTTTTTGTGGTAAGGTCAGTCTAGGGAGAACAGGTCTATTATGTGTGTTGCATATCAGCTTTTTTAGTTAAACAAACAGGAAAGGGTAAATGGAGCTCATCTACTAGTAAGAAAGATTTCTTTGAGGAGTTAGTCTCTATTTTTTTGTAGTAAGGTCAGCCTAGGGAGAACAGCTCTATTATGTGTATTTCATATCAAGATTTCTTAGCTAAACAAAAGGGAAAGGGTAAATGGGGCTCATCTACTAGTAAGCAAAAATCTGCTAATCCTACATAGTCGAAGAAGGAAGACAAGGATGAGAAGAAAACATAAAAGTAGAAATAGTTTTGCAAATACTATAAAGGAAATGATCATTTCATAAAGAGTGGTCGAAAATTGGTTCTTTGATGCCCCTATCTCGAAAAAAGAAATCATTGAGGTCATTGATGCCCTCCCTAGTGGGAAAAGCCCGGGGCTAGATGGGCTCACTAATGAGTTCATTACGTCCTTCAAGATGGTGATTGCCACCCATCTTCATTTGGTTTGGCAAGAGGCACTTGAGTTTGATGCACTTCGTACATGTCTCAACAATGGCATCATCAAGTAAATCCACAAAAAAGGGGAAAATAATAGAATCGAGAACTGGCATCCAATTATGATGCTTCAAGCAAGATATAAAATCATTGCTAAATAGCATGGTTAAGCGAGGACCAAAAAGGGTTCGTCAAAGGTAGGTCAATAATAGAAGCCATTATAGATATTTGGGAGGTCTCAACTTCACAGATGAGTTGACAAGTGTGGTTTTCCTCAAGATCGACTTTGACAAAGCTTACGATAGGCTGGAATGGGACTATATTTTGCAGTCTCTTAAAGATCTCGGATGCAATCGAAAATTCACCAAGATGATATCGACCCTTCTAGGAAATGTGTTAACCCAAATTAATGTTAATGGCCAACTTTTGAAGGTGATCAAACTAAAAAGATAAATGAGATAAGGGTGCCCATTGGCTCCCCTTCTTTTTGCCATTGCCACGGAAGGGCTTAGGTGGCTAGTAGAACAACACGTGGAAGCAAAATATCAAAGGCCTCGGATTGCCCCATGACCACGACAAGATCACCATGAGACTCTTTGCCAATGATAGGAACTCATTTGTCCACAATGAGAGAACCAACCTAGAGACATTTTGGAGGTTCTTGGAGACTTTCTACGAAGCTTCTGGATCCAAAATCAACCACTCAAAGACCGCTTTTAGAGCTATTGTCGGGATCCAACCCAACCTTCTCTTTGAACATGGCTATCAAAATATTCCTCTAGGCCAAATTTGTTGGCTTCTTGGGATTCCCTTGAGCTTTGGTATCTCGTTGGAGCAACGGTGGAATTGGGTCCTAGCTAAAAGCAAGTTAAACTATTGGAGAGTTATGCAAATCAGTCTCACTAGTCACACAATGGTTATCAACAGGTTCCTCATTTCATCGACCATTTACTTGTTACACTTATGTGTTCCTCGAGTAGCTTTGATGTGAACCTTTTCCTTATACATGGGCACTTTTTACTCTAGTGCTGGCTAGAGGTTTTTTCTCCATGTTACCACATACTTGATACTCTCATATATCGTGGTACTTTGTACTTAGGGATATTATTCAGCTCTTACTTCAGTTCAGTTCATCGATCAATAGAGTGAGCTATTCCAGCCATCGTCTTCTTCGTGTGTCTTGCTACGTTTGTGCTCCTTGTGTGTGCTTCTTGTGTGTCTCTCACACTTCTACACACACCCAACAGTGGCATCACAGCAGGTTCAGCTTCCTCTCAAGTTTCAGTTTTTCACGTCGCGGCGCGCACGCACTTTAACAGTGCAAATCGACTTCGAAGCATAGAAGTGTGAATTTCAGCAGCCCGGAAACATTTCCACTGGGTGCGCTGGGGTTTTACCCCCATTTCGAAGCCATTCATGCAATGAGAATTGCCATCAGAGTGACGGTTTGTGAGCTGAAATTTCAGCACTCAGTTCAGCTTTCATCGAAGTGAAGATTTTGTCACATTCTTGTTCCTCAATGAAATGGCAGGCATCAATGACTTGTTTAGCATGCTTCAAGCTGAAGATAAGCTTGATGGGACCAACTATCCGAGTTGTTCTTACATGATGAAGCATGTTCTTGTTGCAAAACAACTTTGGAAAATAGTGGCAGATGTAGATCGAAGACCGGCAGGTGCTTCTACTTCACAGTCTACTATCACAGATGGAGCTTCTTCTTCGAGTACAGTGGTTTCTCCCTCTCCACCTACACAGGAGCAGCTTAGATGGGATGGAAAAGATGCTCAAGCCCATGCTTTGATTGCATTTTCAGTGAAGCGTTATATAGTTCCACACATTCGGTCATGTTCTACATCACGACAGGCATGGGACACTCTTGCTTCTTTGTATGCCGTGCGTAATGAAGCACGTGTTGCATACTTGAGGAAGCAACTTGAAGATGTATGTATGGCTGAAAATGAATGCATCACTTATTTCTACATTGTTGAAAGGATTACCGGAATCTTTTCAAAGCTTTGCTACTACACTTCGCTTGGTTGCAAAAGGAAATCCTAATATGTATGCATTTGATGAGGTTGTGTCTCTTCTTTTGCAAGAAGAGCAATCTTGAGTGAATAGGAGTGGTTTGATTGAGGGAACGCAAGCACTTGCTATCTCACAAAAGGAGAAAAGGAAGTATGGTTCAGCTTTGGGTTCATCAAAACCAAAGCCTCAAGCTTCCTCTTCCACTCATTCCTCTAATGATGGTGATTCGCAAAAGAAGAAGAGATGCAAATATTGCCGAAAGGCTGGTCATACTATTGATGAGTGTAGAAAGCTTGCTAAAGGCAATGAAAAGAAGAAGGAATCCGGCATGTCTATTGCTGAAAATTCAGCAAATGCAAAGAATGATGAAGCTAACATGGCTCAAGATTTTTGGGCATGTGTTGTTACATGTCATTATGATGCTTCTTTACATTCTAAATGTATGGTTGTGAGTGAGGCTGATTCGGATTGGTTCTTTGATAGTGGTGCTTCAAAGCACATAACATCATGCAAAAGATTTTTTGCCTCTTTGAAAGATGCACCTAAAGGAGGACATGTGGTGTGTGCAAACAATGCCTCTTATCCTATCATTGGAATAGGAGAAATTGAGCTTACGGCTGCAAATGGAGGTGTGATTCTCTTGAAAAATGCATTGTATGTGCCCGGTATCAAGAAGAACTTAATTTCAGTTACGTTGATTGCCAAAGCTGGACTTCATGTACAGTTTGTTGATGATAAGTGTATGGTTCATGATTTCAGCAATGGCGATGTTATCGTGATGTACGGTACATTATGTAATGGTTTGTATCGCATGGATACATACAAGAGGGCTGCCTCGAATGCCTTAGTTGCTCATACTTCTTCCATGGTTGAAATGGAGCTTTGGCATGCTTGTTTTGGTCATTTAAACTTCAATAGTTTGCTCTACTTGCAAAAGAAGGACATGGTTATTGGCTTGCCTACACTTGAGTCCATTGAAAAGCATGCATGTGAAGGTTGAATTCTTGGAAAAATGCATCGTGCTTCTTTTCCAAAAGATAGTCATACACACACTACCCGAAAATTGCAACTTGTTCATAATGATGTATGTGGTCCCGTCAAGACTCCATCTTTTGGGAAGCATGTATATTTTGTTACCTTCATTGATGATGCTACTCGCCATACATGGGTGTATCCTATGGAAGCAAAGAATGAGGTATTTTCTTGCTTCAAAGCATTTTTAGCTATGGCTGAAAATTTTTCTTCACAAAAGCTTTTGACTCTACGCACGGATCGTGGTGGTGAGTACATGTCACATGAGTTTAATGCTTTTCTTCATGAAAGAGGTATTTCACACCAATGTACGGTGCCATATACACCTCAACAAAATGGTGTTGCCGAGCGTAAAGATAGAACTTTACTTGAAATGGCATGATGTATGGTTAAAGGAAAGCATCTTCCTCATAAGTTTTGGATGGAAGCGGTCATGTGTGCAAACTATGTGTTGAATCGCTACCCTACAAAAGCATTGAGAGTCATCACTCCTTATGAGGCTTGGAATGTTCATAAGCCTATGGTTAGTCATATGCGTGTGTTTGGTTGTTTGGCATATGCTCTTGTGCCATCACAAACTTGATGACAAGGCAAAGAAATGTATATTTGTTGGTTATAGTGCTGAAAGTAAAGGATATCGGTTGTACCATCCATTGACGAACACAATAATTGTGAGTCGAGATGTGGTATTTGCTGAAAATTCAGTTTTCCCTCTACTTGAATGCAAAAAACTGCCAACAGTTAGCTCACAAGATGTGTTTGATACACTCATGCCTTTGTTCCAAAATGGTGCGCTTGACTATGGCCATGTAGACCAGCCAACTGAGGTTCAAAGGGCTGAAAAATTCCAGCCAAATAGGGCTGAAAATGCAGAGAATTTCCAGCCAAACATGGCTGAAAATTTTCAGCCAAAAAATGTCAAAACTGTTGGAAATTTCCAGCCACACATGGCTGAACATTTGCGTCAAAATATGGCTGAAATTGAGCATGAAATTCAGCCCACGCATGATGTACATATTGAAGATGTTTTACATAATGAATGCATATCTATCAAGAGTGCACAATCCATGCCAAAGTGGCTGAAACAAACTTTGCAGGATAGCAAATTGAGTGCACCTTTACTTGGTAGAACAACATCAAGCTCTCACCATGCATCAAGTAATTTTGTGGATTATTCTCTTATTGCTACAGCATGTAATGAAGAGCCACTTTCTTTTGAAGATGCATGTGACGATCCACAATGGATGAGTGCTATGCAATCAGAAATGGATTCCATACATAGGAATGGTACTTGGGAGTTATGTGAATTATCAAAAGGAAAGAATGCCATTAGTACAAAGTGGGTTTACAAGATTAAGAGAAAATCTGATGCTAGCATTGATCGCTACAAAGCTAGATTGGTTGCCAAAGGATATGCACAATAATATGGCATTGACTATGAGGAAACTTTTGCACCTACTTCACGCATTACTACCATTCGTACCGTGGTTGCATTGGCTGCCCATCGAGGTTGGAAAGTGCATCAGTTGGACATAAAAACAACCTTCTTGAATGGAGATTTGCAAGAAGAGGTCTATGTGAAGCAACCTCCTGGATTTGCTATGAAAGGGAAAGAGCATATGGTTTGTCGCTTGCATAAAGCTTTGTATGGTCTCAAGCAAGCTCCACGTGCATGGCATGACAAAATACATAAGCACTTGATTGCTCTTGGCTCCACATGTAGTCCGATTGAAAGCACACTCTATGTACGCAAAAAATGGGGCTAATCTTATAGTGCGTGTTCTTCATGTCGATGACATACTCTTGACTGGGTCATGTGATGCAAAACTTGACATTCTTATGGCTGATTTGCAGCATACTTTTGATGTCACTTATCTTGGTCTTTTGAGCTACTATCTTGGCATCCAGTTTGTATCCGTTGAGGGGGGAATTGTTATGCATCAAGCAAAGTATGTTAAAAAACTACTTCAGCGTTTTGACTTTGAGGATTGTAAGCCAGTTTCCACACCAGTTGAGACAGGATTCAGGTTCTCAGTTCAAGATTCCAGTCATGCATTTGACACTTCTCTTTATCAGCAGGCTGTGGGATGTCTTATATATGCATGCAACATAAGGCCGAATATACATTATGCAGTTTCCCAGTTGAGTCGATTCATGCATAGCCGTGGCACTAAGCATTGGCAAGCGGTGAAACGTGTGTTTAGATATCTTCGAGGCACTTTGAGCTTAGGTCTCTTTTATGGCAGAGATCTTCAGCCATGCTTGCATGCTTTTACAGATAGTGATTGGGCTGGTTGTTATGATACTCGCGTGTCCACTAGTGGTAATTGCTTTTTCCTTGGAGACTCATGCATATCTTGGTTGAGTAAGAAGCAACCTACAGTGGCGACATCGAGTTGTCAAGCTGAGTACAGGGCAGTTCTCACAGCGATAGTGGAGTGTATATGGCTGAGACGCCTATTGATGGATCTTTGCATGGAGATTGATGCTGCTATGCATATTCTCACAGATAGTCAGAGTGCTTTGGCTGTTGCACGAAACCAGTGTTTCATGCACGGACCAAACATATTGAGGTGCATTATCACTATGTAAGAGAGCGCCTTCATGCAGGAGATATTGATTTGGTATATGTGCCTACACAAGATAATGTGGCAAACATATTCACCAAAGCTCTTCCACGGGAAAAGTTTGAAGCTTTTCGCAAAGCTTTAGGCTTGTTACATTGTGGGGGCTGATCTGTCACTCCCTGTATGTGTTCACATCATTCGCTCCAGGGGGGTTTGTTACACTTATGTGTTCCTCGAGTAGCTTTGATGTGAACCTTTTCCCTATACATGGGCACTTTTTACTCTAGTGCTGGCTAGAGGTTTTTTCCCCATGTTACCACATACTTAATACTCTCATATGTGGTGGTACTTTGTACTTAGGGATATTATTCAGCTCTTACTTCAGTTCAGTTCATCGATCAATAGAGTGAGCTATTCCAGCCATCGTCTTCTCCGTGTGTCTTGCTGTGTTTGTGCTCCTTGTGTGTGCCTCTTGTGTGTCTCTCACACTTCTACACACACCCAACATTACTTCCTCTCTTGTTGGACAATGAAAGACCAAGAGCTGTCCAAACTGGAAAGTATTTGTTGAAACTTCCTTTGGACGGGGGACCACAATAAGATAGGAGTGCCTAAAATCAAGTGGTCCATCTGCACTAGCCAAAGGGATAGTGGGGGCCTTGGCATTTTGGACATCGGGTGCATGGCTATCAAACTTGCATCAAAACGGATGATTAAGGTGTGGTGCAATAGGGAGGCCTTGTGGGCCAAGGTGATCTTCAAAAACAAGAATGCGTTGACTTTTGTGGGATTCCTGAATTGGAAGAATCTTGACATTCTGACCCTTTTGTTTTCCTAGATCTTGGTTTCCCCAAAAGGCTCGAATCTTGTGTGCTCCCTATGGAAGAGTTGGAATAAAGTCAATAGCTTCATAAGAATCAGTGAGGATTGGAAGTGGGTGGCAGGTATTAGACACAATGACTCTATTTGGTTTCCAATCCATGGCATAAGGAATGTGTAATCTTGGAACATTAAAAGTGCCAAGAGGCTCTGGAACAAGGGCTTCAGAGAATGGAAACATCTCTGGATACAAGACACCAACCAATGGGTCAACTTCGAGGATATCGACCCTAGCATCAGCATTACCTATGAAGAATGGAATGTTTTACAAAGCAAACATCTTGCTTGGGACCGTTCTAAAGTCCTTCTTCTCATGGGCCATGAGTCACAATGCTCGCTAGGTCTCAGATGGCATAATGGCAATTGCCTAACGGATATCTCGAATATCAAAGGAAACATTGACTATCAGGTCAACATTAACAAGACGTGGTGCCGATCTTGGATGCAACTGTGGTGGGAAATGAAGTTCGTGGCTATCTGGCACCCTCTCATAGAAAACAAAAAGTCGTCCTCTTATGGAAAATTCTTCATCGGTGGAGTCTGGAACAACCTAAAGGCTAGGAAAATTTGTGGGGAGTCTCCCTGGTGCAAGCATTGTTACCGGTCCATTGAAGATGTTGGTCACATCTTCTTTACTTGTCCCCAACTCCAACAGGCTCTGATAGATTATGGAAAGAAAATTAGACTTCAAAAGAATATCAGCTGGAAACAAGCTCTTAAGAAGCTAGCACTCATGTATAAGGTAGTGACAAGCTATGTGGACATAGATAAATCCACAAAAGGAAGTAAGCCCATAGCTTTGCACAAATCATCAAACTTCTCCCTAGGTAGAGCCTTTGTAAGTTTTGCAATGTTATCCTATGTGGGTACATATGTCAAATTGATCTCTCTAGCACAGAACCCCTCCCTGACATAATGATAATGCACCTTAATGTGCTTTGTGAGAGCATGAAACATAGGGTTCCTTGCAACTTCCAATGTGCTATGATTGTCAATGAAGATGGTGGTGATAGAAGAGTGAACAACACCCAAATCAGCCAAAAGGCATCTAAGCCACACACACTCAATAGTTGCTCTAAAATTTGCACTATAATCAGCCTCATGAATAGAAGTGGCCACAATAGGTTACTTCTTTCTCAACCAAGATATGCATGAATTGCCAAGCAAGAAGCCAAACCACTAGTGGATACACGAGTGTCATAGAAATCAGCCCCATCTAAGTGAAAAAAATAATGTAAATGTGGCAGTAATGATCCCCCATTGGGATAAAACAACCCAAGCAGCTTGGTACCACTCACGTAGTGAAAGATGCACTTAATCACCAACCAATTCTTGAAGCCTAGAAATGCATAAACATGTTCATCTTAGAGATAGAAAACTAAATCTTAGTCTGATTTATGCATGAGTAAATCAAGCATCCAAGAACCTGTTGATGAATAACAACATCAAATGCATCTCTAGCATCAGGAAGACACAACCATAAACCTGTTTCCATAGGAGTGGCAATAGGTTTGCAATATTCAAGGCCAAGATGATGCAGTAATGTCTCAATCTATTTTGTAATGCTACCAATACCTTGTACTTTTACCTCCCTCTTGGTTCTCATTTGTCCATGTGAGTTAGACGATGCAATGTCCTTTGGGTCGACCTGCTCACTAGGGGAACCATGCGACTTTTCGTGTAGGTTTTGTAGTGGATTTGCATCAAAGGATCTATATTCTCTAACATGTGCAGTACAAATCTATTGTTTTTGAAAAATTTGATACTTGCATTGAGTGCAAGGACATGCCATTCTCTCTTCCAGATTCAAAGATGCCATTTGAAACCATATGGTGATGTTAGGATATTTAATATATGATACATTTAACTATATACTCTAATTTTAATTCTAAAACCCTAGTCCTTATATTAAACATAAACTCTTATTTTTATATATTTAATTATATATATGTAGTTTAAGTCAAAACCCTAAACTCTTATATATTTAATTATACATAGTATATTTGATTATATATTGTACTTATTTTCATAATCTTTACATATATTTTATTATATATACTAATATTAAACCTAAAACCCTATTGTTTCTATATTTAATTTAATAAAAAACCTGTAGATTCTTTCAGATTTATTTATCTAAAGTAAAATCATATTCTATATATATATATATATATATATATATATATATATATATATATATATATATATATATATATATATATATATATATATATATATATTGTGGTAAAGCCTTACTTTTGACCATACACCTTGCCATCTCCATGAGGGACCTGCTCTTTATTTTTGAAAATCCATTTTGTTGAGGTGTATATGGTAGTGTACATCAATGTTTTGTCCCATGTTGAGCTAGAAATGCATTAAAACAAGAAGACATGTATTCCATCCCTGAATCAAAATGGAAGGTGCCAATTTATATGTTGACAGATTTTCAGCCATAGGAAGAGATTGTTTGGAGCACACAAACACTTGAGACTTCAACGGATAAAGCCATGCATGCCTAGAAAAATCATCAATGAACTTCATGAAGTTAAAGTAGTTCCCAAAAGAAGGTGTCTGCATAGGATGGAAGACCGTTGCATTTTGCCCAACATACAACCTTAACGTACACTTTTACAAGGTGCCTCAAGCTTGGATAGAGAGGACACCATATCACATCTTTGCAAGCGTAAAAAAACTATCTTAATTTAGATGACCACAATGTGCATGCCAAAGATTTGCATTTGAGGTAGCCTTAGAATATTGATTTGCACATGCTAAATCATTCATAGATTTTTCATAGTTTATGAGCTTATATAGCCCATTATATAAAATTCGAAAAGGAATAATGACATTGCCATTTGAAACATCTGGCATGAACAAATTTGACAACCAAGCCAATCTTAGCTAATGCTGAAACTAACAACACATTTTTTGTGATCCTTGGCACATACAATGCATCTCATAATGAGAAAGAACTACCATCAACAGTAGTCAAAATTATTTTATCAACTCCCAGTATAGGGTATGAGGAGTTGTTTGCACATGTGACATTATTACCTATAGGAGCAGGATCAACTGAACTGAATTAACTGCACTGCGAGGTAATATGTTTGGTTGCCCCACTATCAAAGTACCAAAACATTTGAGTCTACTACACATATACACTGCTCATGCAAAGATGGATTGTAACTACATACATTATTAAATGCCCATTCTTCGTTTTGCACAAGATTACGAGGCTCTAGTTTTGGTGTACAAGCTTCTACAACAATTATTCCAGCATCATTCTTCTTTATTGCTTTTGCAACTAGTTTTGGGAAACTCTTCATGACCTGATCATTTCCTTTATTGTATTTTCTCATCTTAATCTTCCTTCTTCAATTGTGTGGTATTAGTAGATTTTTGCTTACTAGTAGATAAGATCCATTTTACCTTTCCCTTATGAATGGCTAAGAAAGCTTGATCTGCAACACACATAATAGACATGTTTTGCCTGGACTGATCTTCTTGCAACAAAATAGAGACTAAGTCCTCAAATGTTAAGGAATTTGGATTTCCTTTCATCATCAATCAAAGAGTAGAAAACTTGATATGAATCTAGAAGATCATTGAGAATAGTCTACACAAGTGAACTATCTAGTAAGGCTTCATCATCAAAAATCAATCATTCCTTCAAATATTTGATCTATGTATTTAGTGTATCCCAAGCATCCCTTGCTCTTTTGGAAGAGGAAATAAGATGGATCATGGCATGTTTGATAGACAAGGCTATCAATGAATGTTTCTGAGCATCTCTTCCATCCAAGAAAAGTTGTTGTATCGTAGGTGCAGTAGGAACCATAACACAAACAAGAATTTGAAGATCACCATCTTCAACAGCATCTGGATCAGTTTTAATAACTATATTTGTAGGTGTAGTAGGGAACTTTTCAATACCCTACACAATATTCCACAATCATTTTGCTACCAATACATGATGCATCATATATGCCCATAAAGAGTAATTGGTACATTCAAATTGTCCTCAACAACCAGCATATGAAATACATCATTACTTTCTACCATGGCCACTAACTAATTACCCTAATGTAGAAAAATGATTGTATCTCAAAAAGTTGAATAGGACCACCCTGTCAAGCTTTGCACAAGCACTGTGATAGTGTGTTCGAAGGCCAAAATGAGCTTGGATCAACATTTTGACACAAAATAGTGACGTTTTTTTGAACTCCTAATAACATTGAGTATGCTCACCAATTTTCATGTGATTCTGAGACCATGAATACAATGGTGCTAATGATGCCCAAGGTGAAGCTGTGACCTACTTTGATACCAATTGTTGGCGTTCAAATTCTATGCAAGCACTTTAATAGCACAAGGAAGAAGAAGAAGATTGGAGCACAACACAACACTGAATGAATTACCAAGTGAATGTACAAAGATAATTGACCTATTCAGGTTATAGGCATATATACAAGTCGGGGGTAAAAATCCTCCTAAAGAGGGAAAAACAATGCCCCGATAGTCCTAGGTGTGTTCACACAAATCACTACCAAAATATATCAACCAGTAACTCTGAGGCTGTGCAAATCTATACGTAGAGAGTGGAACAAATTTTAGATGATTCTAGCGACTAACAAGCAAGAGTAATGCCATAGTAAATGGATGGGTTCACATGATTGGAAAAACATTCAATGGAATTCAGAGAAATAAAAACTACTCACTTCATAAATAGATAGTGAGATACCCAAACTTGGGATTGAAACAAGTAGGGTCTTTCTTGGTCTAAGGGCTAGCTTTTTGAACATAGACCTCAACGACTTACCATGAAACACAATAAATAGAAGGGATCCCACAAAAATTCATGATTCAAGACTATTCTACACAAGGCAATAGGTTCGTACAATCTAGGCACTAGTCTACTAAAAGTTGTGCAAAAAAGACATGGAAACAAAATGTGTACGGATATTTGAGTTTTTTTCAGTTTTCAAATAATTTATAAGCTTCAAAAGTGCTTATGTTGTTGGGAGATACAACAACTCCCTATGCAGTTAAAAGCACAATGTGACCTCCTAGCATACACACAAATCCACACTATTCTTAATTGATGATTATTTATTAGAGATAATGCAAATATTTCCCAATGTGTTTTGCATGCTTAACTTACATTAAATGGACCTCCAAATGCTAGAAACCTCACTCAAAACCGCAACGATTATACACCAAATGGAAATGCCTATATGATAGGCTACCTAGCCTACAATCTCACACACATGTGCAGTTACACATGTGCAGTTACACATGTGCACTCTAGAAACAATAATGTTGGAGTTGGAGGTCTATGCAAGCACATGAATAGCACAAGGAAGAAGAAGAAGAAGAGGCTTCGAGCACAACACAAGACTGAATGAATAACCAAGTGAATGTACAAAGATAAGTGACCCATTAGGGTTATAAGCATATATACAATTCAAGGAATAAAAACCTCCTAATGAGGGGAAAAACATTCCTCAACAGTCCTAAGTGTGTTCACACACATCACTACCAAAATATATTTATAAATCCCCCTTGGGAGTGATGTTTTGAACAAGACGCTATGTGGATAGAGATCAATCCACAAATGGAAGTAATCCCAAAGCTTTGCAAAAATCATTAAACTTCTCCCTAGGCAAAGCCTTTGTGAAAAGGTCTGCAATGATAATGCATCTCAATGTGCTTTGTGTGAGCATGGAACATAGCATTCCTTACAACTTCCAATGTGCTCTGATTGTCAATGGAGATGGTGGTGGTAGAAGAATGACCAACACCCAAAATAGCCGAAAGGATTCTAAGCCAAACACACTCAATAGTCGCTCTAAAATTTGCACTATACTCAGCCTCATAAATAGAAGTGGCCATAGTAGGTTGCTTCTTGCTGAACAAAGATATGCATGAATTGCCAAGCAAGACGCAAAGGCCACTAGTGGATACACAAGCATCATAGCAACCAGCCCAATCTAAGTGAAAAGAATCATGTAAATGTGGCAGTAATGATCCCTTGCTAGGATAAAATAACCCAAGTAGCTTGGTACCACTCAATTTTTGGATGCACTTAATCACCTACCAATGCTTGATGCTTAAGCAATGCATAAACCTACTCATCTTAGAGATAGCAAACTAAATCTTAGGCTGATTTATGCATGAGTAAATCAAACATCCAACAACCTGTTGATAGATAAGCATATCAAATACATCTCTAGCATCATGAAGACATAACTATAAACCTGTTTCCATAGGAGTGGCAATAGGTTTGCAATCTTTAAGGCCAAGACCCTATAATAGTGTGTCAATCTATTTTGTTTGACATAAAGCTATTCCCATATAGACTTGCATAAACGGAATGCCCAAATAATAGTGCAAATGCCCCAAAACTGACATCTCAAAAGAGGCATGTAAATTAGCCTTAAATTCAACAATATGCTTCTCATTAGGAGCAGTGAGCAGCATGTCATCAACATACAGAACATGATTTTAAGTACATCATTTGCACGCTTAACACATAAGGTGCTCTCAGTTGACCTGTTCTCAAAACCATGTGAAATCAAGTAGGCATGCATCTTTTCATACCAAGCACATGGTGCTTGCTTCAAACCATATAATGCCTTTTTCAACCTGCACAGATTGTTTTCATGTCCTTTCTTCACAAAACCATGAGGCTAAATAACATACACTTCTTCATGTAGGTCACTATTCATAAATATAGTTTTAATATGCAACTAATGTACATTCTAACCATGATGAGAGTGCACAGATGATATGAAAGGTGCTCATTCAACAAGTGGGTGCTAGGGTCTCATCAAAATCAATGCCTCTCTCTTGAGCATATCCTTTTGCAACAAGCCTAGCCTTATACCTCTCAAATGTTCCATCAATCTTATGTTTCAACTTGTATACCCATTTAGTGCCAATGGCATTTTTGTCAAGAAGAAAATCACATAAAGATCGGGTACCATTCTTCATGAAAGCATTATATTTGATTGCATAGCATGTTAGTATATGATCAATGTCTACCCCTCATGATTGTATGCACATTTTGTAAGGCCCCTATTATGAGGAGGAGCCGAGTATGCATTACCCAATTGGTGCGAATCCCAACTTGCATGTTGGATGAAGTTCATATTGGAACATGTAAGGTATTGTAAGGAAAGGGATTTACCAAGGTCCCCAATTGTGGGGTCTGGGGCAGTGTTGAGCAGCCCCGATTGGGGAGGTCCAGGGGCGCCAGCGGGGCCCCTGGCATGAGGATAATGGGAATATTCCATGGAATATTCTTGCTTGAAGTCCAAATTCATTTATATTTGTTAGGTAGGTTTAACTGACCTAAGCCATATGGCAACTACGCGGATACATGACTTCTGGATTACTTGAGACATCAAATCGAGTGAGCATACCTCTACCTTGTATCTCCCTATCTAGAGTTGTCTAGATCACCATTTAAGCTCTACCTTGAAAGCGCACGGGTGGACAACACCATCATCTTTGTACTTTTTGTTTGTAGAAAATTATTGAGATTCTCCTATATCTGTTATCTTCTCTGCTACTGCTCTTGTGCTATATTGTGTAACTATTTTCTTACATAGCAGCCATCTAGTTTTCTAAATTTCATGCTTTGTCAAAAGAAACAAGATCATTCTCAATACAAAGACTCGAAGTAGCAATCACATAGCAATTTAATGCAAAGGAAGCACTATGAGAGCCTGAACAAGTAGGATATGATAGAGATGCATCTAGTTTGTTATCTCTTAAAACACCTCACAACACATCTAGGCATAGTGTTTGCCTCTTGTATATCAGCTCTCTCATCAACAAGTGCATCATGTAAATCTGCATGAGAAATGGGATGATCTGTATCATCATATGGAACTTGTAAAGGTTACAAAATTCCCTCATTTGCACTAGAACTAGACTCTCCTCCTATAGAAAGAGGCAACAAAGTGTTATACACATCTTTGGAGCTAAGAGATGTCTCCTTAGTACATGAAAGTAATGGTTGAATTGCATCTTCCACAAAAACAACATCACGCAAAAAAAAATGCATTTAGTGTGTGAGTGATACAAATGATTCTTTGCTTTTATAAATATACCCAACAAAAATACATTTCACTCCTTTGTCATCCAAGTTTGTGTGTTGTTGTTCAGGCACTAATGTATACGCTAGAAAACCAAAGACATGTAGATGAGCAACAAATGGCCCGCGACCATGCCAAGTATCATATTGAGTGATAGATAGTAGTGCTTTGGTGGGACACTTGTTAAGTACATATGTTACACAAATAACAGGATGAAGCCAAAGGATATGTGGTAAATCCTTACTTTTGACCATACACCTTGCCACCTCCATGAGAGAACCGATCTTTATTTTTGCAAATCCATTTTGTTGAGGTGTATATGGTAGTGTACACCAACGTTTTGTCCCATGATCAACCAGAAATGCATTAAAATTAGAAGACATTTAGTCCATCCCTCAATCAAAATGGAGGGTGCCAATTTACATGCTGCCACATTTTTCAGTCATAAGAGAAGAAATTTGGAGCAGAAAAACACTTCACACTTCAATGGATAAACCCATGCATGCCTAGAAAAATCATCAATGAAATTCATGAAGTAAAGTTAGTTCCCAAAGGAACATGTCTACATAGGACCATAGACATAACTGTGAACAAGCTGCAATTTATGTGCAGCTCTAATTGAACCATCTTGAGGGCTGGAAGACCATTGCATTTTGCCCAAAATATAGCCTTAACGTACATGTTTAAAGGTGCCTCAAGTTTGGATACAGAGGGATCCATATCAGATTTCTATAGGTATAACAAGCTAGCATAATTTAGATGACCAAAGATTTGCATTTGAGATAACTTAAGAATATTGAAATGCACATGCCAACTCATTCATAGACTTTTCATATTCTATGAGCTTGTATATCCCATTACATAAAATTCGAGAAGCAATAATGATGCCGCATGCACACTAATAGCACAAGGAAGAAGAAGAATCTTGGAGCACAACACAACACTGAATGAATCACCAAGTGAATGTACAAAGATAAGCGACCTATTAGGGTTATAGGTGTATATACAAGATGGGGGGAAAAATGCCCCTAAAGAAGCATAACAAAACCTTGGTCTTGGAGGTATGTAGTTAACGTGTAATTCCATGCCCTAGGCGCCTGCTTTAATCCATATAAAGCCTTTATTAATTTGCAAACATATGTTACCTTCTTAGGATCCTCATAGCCAGGAGGTTGTGACATATATACCTCCTCTGAAATCAAACCATTCAAGAAAGCATTCTTGACATCCAATTGGTACATGTTCCAATTTTTTGATGCAGCCACACTAACCAACACTCTGATAGTTAGCATCTTGGCCACAGGAGAGAATGTCTCTTCATAGTCAATGCCTTGGGTTTGTACAAAACCCTTGGCTACCAATCTGGCTTTGTACCTATTAATTGTGCCATCAGAATTTCTTTTGAGCTTATATCCATCTGGATCCTATTACCTTCATGGAGTCCTTCTTTGGTATTAACTCCCATGTATCACTCTCCTTGAGTGCTTCAATCTCCTCATCCATAACTTCTTTCCATTCTGATTTGGTTATGGCTTCTTCATATGATCCTGGTTCTTCAATTGACAAATCTTTGGCAAGATCAACATAATGTTTCGTAACAAGAGATGTATGTTACCCATATCTGATAGGTTTTTTGCTTTCTCTTTGTGATCTTCTGATTGATTGAGTTGAAGATTTAGGTATGTCTTCAAGCTTCTTCATCTTCATTTTGCCCTTGGACTTCCATGCCTTGAACTCTTCAAGGTTGATAGTATCTTCATCATCTGAACTTGAGTCTTCATTCTGAGTAGGTTCCTCCTTAGCAAGACTTGGAAACTCCTCTTCCAAATCATAGGGTAATTTAACCTTCCTGCATTCATTCTCATGCCAAGAATCATTTTCATCAAAGACAACATCTCTACTAACCATGAGTCCCTTATTGTAAGGGTTATAGAACTAGTAACCTTTTTTATTTAGATCATATCCAATAAAGATGCACTTCTCAACCTTAGGGTCTAGTTTACCTCTTATCTGAGAAGGAATGTGTACATATGCTACACATCCAAATATCCTACAATGGTCTAGTGAGGGTCTTTTTCCATGCCATGCTTCATAGGGTGTCATCCCATCAAGGGACTTAGATGGTAACCTGTTTATGAGGTAAGTGGCAGTTGAAACACTTTCTGCCCATAGATAGTTAGGTAATTTTTTCTCATTCAACATAGACCTAGCTATTTCAACAATCAACATATTTCTTCTCTCAGCTACCCCATTCTGTTCAGGAGAATACCTTGTGGTTATTTCTCTTTTGATGCCTCTGTCTTGCAAGAAGTTTTCAAACTCATTGGAGAAGTACTCAGCTCCTCCATCTGACCTTAACCTCTTCAAATTCTTTCCTGTCTGATTTTCAACAAGTGCAAGATATTTTTTAAAGCAATTAAACACCTCATCCTTATGCTTGATGAAGTACAATACAGTCCATCTGCTATAATCATCAATAAAAGACACATAGTACCTTGATCCTGAGACTGAGGGGTCTTTGCTTGGTCCCCATACATCTGTATGGACAACCTCTAGGTAGTCTTCATGCATGTAACCTTTCCTTGAGAAGGGTAACCTGTGAGACTTCCCAAGTTGACAAGCACCACACTTGTAAATCATATGTTGCTTGGATACATTAGGTATTCCAAGCACACATTGGTCCCTGCATATTTGCTTCAAGGTTCTTTCTCCTATATGCCCTAATCTTTTGTGCCAAATCTCAAGCTCTGAAAGTGTTTGATCTTTATAACTGTATAGTGCAATATTCTTTGTGTCTTCTAACTCAAAAGTGAAAAGTCTACCTAATTTTTCTCCTTTAGCAATCCTCTTGAACCCATGTCTTGGATCCTCCACAAATGCTCCATATTGATTGAATCTAACTTGCAAACCTTTCTCCACAATCTGTCCAACACTCATCACATTTTCGGTAATGGTAGGTACATAGAGTACCCTGCTCAACAAATTCTGATTTCCATCACAAGTCTTTGTTTGGACTTGATGTTTACCTTTTGGTTCCTCAAGATCAGAGCGTAGTGCTACATTGCCAGCCACATGACTTGAGCATCCTGAGTCAATGTAGAATAGGTGGTCATCATTTGTACCTGATTTTGAAGTCATGTTCATGATCAAAAGAGAGTCATCCTGCTCCTCTGTGTAGTTGGTTTAGTCCTTTCTGGATTTGAATCCTCCTTGGTAGTTTCCATTGTAGTTATTGTTGTAATTGTTGTTGTAGTTATTGTTGTAGCCTTGATGATGGTTGAATCTCCCTCTTGACTGTGAGTATCCACCTCTTTGGTATCCTCTTCCTCTCTGATTCTTTGTAATTCCTGAAACACTCATCTGTAGTATGATTTGATAAACCACAAATGTTGCATGGTGAGGAGTTATAGGATCTCCCCCTACCTTGCTTACGTCCTCTGCCCCTTCCTCCTTATGGTCTACCTCTCCCTGCATAGTTGGCTTGGGAGATAGAGCCCTCATCTTCCACCTTCTTGCTCTTGCCTTTATCTTTAGACTTCTTTCTCTTGCCTTTATCTTTAGTGTATGGGGAGAAGAGTTATTACCTTTGGATATATCTCCATTCTTGTCGAGCTTTGCTTCATGAGTGAACAATTGTCCCATGAGAGTTGTAAGATCTGGAATTTGCATGTCCATGTAAAGGTCCATGGCAGTGGTGAAGCTTTCCCATTTATCATCAGCCTTGATCCCATTGATCACTTGCCTTATAATCTCCTCTTCTTCAATCTCTTCTCCTATGCTTGCTAACTGATCTGCTACATCTTTAATCTTGGTCACAAATTCTGAAACAGCTTGCATAGGTTGCTTCCTTAATGTTCTGAATTCAATCCACAACTGATTTTTCCTAGCCCTTGTGTTGGAGGAAAAATCAGATGACAAGGTTTCCTAAGTCTCTTAGGATGTCTAACAATTTCTAATATGTGGCAAAAGAAAATCAAAGATGGAGTTGAGTAAATAAGACCTTGCCAATGCATCCTTAGCACACCATGTGTTGAGCTTTTCATGTTCTTCCTTTGTTGGCAATCCTCTTGTTTTGAATGAGGGCAATTCCTCATATCCTGAGATGTATCCATAGAGACTCCTTCCTTGTAAGTAGGTCTTCATCCTCAGAGACCATGCCTGATAGTTGTTCGTGTCCAATTTATCAATAAATGAAGGAAAACCATCTCCCAACCTTAGTTTGCTCTATTACCACTGTTGGGAAAGATGGATGGATGCTCTAAGAGATTGAGTAGGTACTGCCAAAACTTGCTTTGTACCAGCCCTCTTTTGCTTCATAATTGATAAGTGGACCTCCTTAGCTTTCCAATGACACCATGAAATGGCCTATGTACTTTGGAAATGATGTGTGCAATGATTGAACCAAAACAGATGACTTTGAAACTCACAATCTCAAGAAAACCTTTTATTTATGTCTTGACACCTGCTGGAACTTTTGCTCAGTATGACCACCACAGTAGGAATTGGAAAAATTCCTTTTATGGGTATCTAACTAGCTTAGCAAGCTAACTATTCCAAGTGGAACGATGCAAAAAGATAAACCATGCTAAGAGAAATCAATTTAGCAAGTAAAGCTATACCCCCGACATTTTAGGACTGTAGCAGACATTGACTAGTGATCCCCTCGACGCATATTTCTCTGAAATGGCTGAATAGAATCTCCTCAAATTTTGATAGAATTTAGATAATTTCAAGCTTAATCCAACAAGCTTTAGATCATTGAATTTGGCAAAGATTTGACCGAGATATGCACTCCACAAATTGACAGACTTTTAAGTAGTATGACAGAGAACTTCAGAAATGAACAATGTGAATGTATGTACTAATGAACACTTGTATACAAATCCATTGGCATGAACACCATTGCCTAATGGTTTAGATAGGTGTGGGCTAGAGTGTAGGCCTCACACACACTCAGAATCAATAATGAGAGACTCGGAAATGATGAGTTCTACCCGCGACTTTTCCATGATCATTTTTATAGAGAATGACTAAAAATTTGAATTCAAATTCAAACTTTTGGCTCCCTATGTTCAAGCTCCTATATCCTAGGAGATATTCCTTCAATCAAATAGCTAACTTTTTCCACGAATCCTTTTAGTAGGTGATTACAAAAGATTCCAAGTCAATTTGACTTTTGCAAGGAGATAAAGTGGTAATTAACCACTAGCACTAGTTCCTATGCTTCTTCACATATGTAGGGTCTTCAAGATATCTTCCAAGCCAAATGTGTAGGCTTGTGATTTACACCAACATAGGGCCCCCCTCAAAACCGTGTGACAGTGGCTTCGCAACGAGTGGTTCCCCGTGGGCTAATTGTTTGTAAGTGTCAATTCTTACCGGCAAGCCACATGTTGCTAGTCTTTGAAAATGAAGATATGGCATTTTGAGCCCTAAGTTTCGGTACCTAGAAACTCGGCCCGACGACCCTGTGCCTATTCAGATGGTCCCCTGATTTTAATCCCGACGAATCGAAATCGCTTTGGTACCCTCTCTAGGTTGAGCTCCCTAACCTGCCATACTTCTTGTACAACTTCGTGTGGGACATTGTTTCCCCTATCGACAAGCCGTTGGCCTCACATGAGGACATTGGTGGTCTCATTTATGAAGGTGCAAGACACTCATTCAACGCTCGGTGGCACCCCCAAATCTGTGTCGAGGCTGACCTCAGCATGCCGCTTCCATCAAAGATCAAAGTGGATTTGGGCGAAGGGGATGTATGGGAGTAAGACATCAATTACAAAAACCTTCTCAACGCATGCTTTTGTGGCCAACAAGGTCACACGATTAAAGATTGCCCTCTGAGACAAAAAAGCAAGCGAAATCAAGAAGCCCGCAGAAACGCTCAAGACAACAAAGCGGCATTGACTCACTCGATGAAGGAAGAGGAAGTCAAGGGCCCCATTAATCCAGAAGCTGATGCAAACGGGTTCATCGAAGTCAGAAGAAGAAGGAAAAGAAGCCCTAAGGCGACTTCTGAGTGAAACAACATGTCAGTTACCCCCTCCAGCAACTTGCATTGCAATTTGGAAAAGGAGATCAATGAGTTTGACCACCCAGGTGGGAACCAACTTGAGGTGGACACCAATGACAAAGCCCTAGAGATCCGTGAAAATAAAGAAACCTCCCAGGAGGGTTACACTACAAGCAAAGAAGATGGCTTTACTACTAGTAATGAAGATAACATGGATAGTGAAAGTTCATCATCGGATCCACTATTCTAGAAACGGTGTCAAAATTGGTGCCCAATTCTTCCCAGTAGGAGGCATCCCGCAAAGGAAAACAACCTATGGAGTTACCCTGGAAAAGCCCCCACAAGAACCGACTGCTAATTCAGGATCCGATCCCAGCGAAAAAGAAAGATGAATCCAAGAAAAGAAAGGACAAAGCTCCCTCCCGCAAAGAGGGCTCACTACGACAATGATCATCATCTCGTTAAATGCTAGAGGGCTAACCGACCCCTCAAGAGCGACCATCATTGGTCAATGGCTTCGCGACATTAGCCTAAACCCAGAATTTATATGTATTTAAGAGATTAAAATTGACGGAGAAGACCTCCAGAAACAGCTTAGACATGTCTCCTCGACCCATGTTTGGATTTCAATGGCACACCAGCGGGGGTCCGGTGGAATGGTAATCGGTATTAATAAATTCTGGTTTGAAAAGCTTGAGAACTCCATTGAATATGAATGCCATCGATGGATTGTTGTTTCTTTTTGTGCTCTTTTTTGTTTTACTTTAGTTTCTTTGTATGCCCCTAATGGGGAGTTGGAGAGACTGAATACTTGGGCCTCCTTGGACTCGCTCCCCCACAACGTGCTTATTTGTGCTGACTTCAACATGGTGGAGGACCCTATGGACAGATGGATGGGCAAGGGCAGGGTCATCGATAGTCTGGTGAAAGAAACGTGGGACAAAACCAAACTACACTTGGATTTGGTCGAAATCAAAGATTCGAATGGCTTTTCTTGGTCAAATCTCCAAGCGGGTGAGGATCTGAGGAAAGCTAGACTTGATAGATGCTACATTTCTCAGAGCTTTGCTCATCAGTAGGGCCACCCTTCCCTCTCGCAATGCATCGACCTCACCACCTCTGATCATTACCCGATCGTTATCACTTTCCAACCTTCCACCAAGATCCGTAAGGCTCCTTGAATCCACGCCAGTGCGCCCTCCTTCTCTCTCCCCTCCGTCCATCAAGAAATTGTTGATGTGTGGAAGGAGGCATTCGCCTCCGGCTTGTCCCCAGCCAAGTGCTGGAGAAGTGCGGTGGATAAGTCACGACAGATCATGATTAGATCCAAGAAGATGCTCAAGACTGTGCGGCGGGCTCGTAGAGAAGCTCTATATCATAGAGTCTAGAGGCTCGAGGAGGAAGTGAACAAAGGAAAATCTCAAGCCCAGAAGGTCTTCGAAAAATCAGAGAGCTGTTGAGATACGAGGAAGAAATACAAAGGAAAAATTTGCAAATTTTCTTCAAGGAGTGGTGGGCTGGCAAAGCGGACAAACCCACCAAAGAGATGTGTTGTATCCTTAAAAGTAAACATAGCAGAGAATCGATCCCCTTATTGCTAGACTTAAATGGCAATGTATGCAATACGGAAGAAGATAATTTTGGGATCATTGAAGGGCACTTCACGAGACTCCTGGGGACCTCGAACCCCCTCTCCCACCATAGAATAGACTGTATGGCAGCCATATCTAGGGTTTCCCCCCACAGGATACCACTCAACCTTCGCTCCCAGCTACATTCCCCTATCTCTGAAGCAGAAATCATTGAGGTCATTAATGCCCTCCCTTCTGGTAAAAGCCCAGGACCCGATGGGCTCACTAATGAGTTCTTTAAATCCTTCAAGTTGGTGCTTGCCACCCCTCTTCGTTTGGTCTAGCAAGAGGCGCTCAAGTTTGGCGCGCTTCCATCTTGTCTCAACAATGGCATTATCAAGTTAATACACAAAAAAGGGGAAAAGAACAGAATAGAGAATTGGCGTCCTATTACGATGCTCCAAACAGGATACAAGATCATTGCCAAAGTCATTGCCAACAGAATCTCTTGCCACTTGAGAGTGTGGTTAAGCGAGGACCAAAAAGGCTTCATAAAAGGCAGGTCAATTTTGGAAACCATTATAGATATTTGGGAAGGTCTTGAATTTGCAAATGAGTCTAAACAAGACGTGGTCTTTCTCAAGATCTTGGATGATTGCGACCCTTCTCGGAAACGCATCAACCCAAATTAACATTAATGGCAAACTTTCGAAGGTGATCAAAATTAGAAGATTGATAAGAAAAGGGTGCCCACTGGCTCCCCTTCTCTTTGCCATTGCCACGGAAGGGCTTAGCAGGCTGATGGAGCATCAGGTGGAAGCTGGTAATATCAAAGGCCTCCATTTGCCTCATGACCACAGTCAGATCACCATGAGACTTTTTGCCGATGATATGAACGCGTTTGTTCACAATGATAGTACCAGCGTGGAGATGTTCTAGAGGTGTGTGGCTACTTTTTGTGAAGCCTCTCGATCCACAATCAACCACTCTAAGACCGCCTTTAGAGCTATTGTTGGGTCACAACCCGACCTTCTCATTGATCATGGCTGTCCAATCATTCCGGAGGGCCAAATTTTTCGGCTTCTTGGGATTCCCTTAGGGTTGGGCGTCTCTTTGGAACAACGGTGGAACTGGGTGCTGGTCAAACTCGAAAACAAGCTTAACTATTGGAGAGCTATGCAAATCAATCTTGCTGGTCATGCTATGGTTATCAACACGTTCCTCTTATCATCTACCATTTATGTCCTTTCTTGTTGGAGACCGAAAGAGCAAGATCTGTCCAAACTGGATAGTATTTGTAGAAACCTCCTTTGGACGGGCGACCACAATAGGAGTGCCTAAAATCAAATGGTCCATCTGCACCAGCCATAGAGATAGTTGGGGACTTGGTATCCTAGACATTGGGTGCATGGCTAACAAACTGGCAGCCAAATGGATGATTAAGGCTTGGTGCAACGGGGAGGCCTCGTGGGCCAAGTTGATCTTCAGAAACAAGAATGAGTTGGCTCTCATGGGTTTCCCAAATTGGAAGAATCTTGACATCTTGACCTTCTTGTTTTCCCCGATCCCCGTCTTCTCGAAAGGCTCAAATCTCGTGTGCTCCCTATGGAAGAGTTGGAATAAAGTCAAAAGCTACACAAGAATATGTGAAGACTGGAAGTGGGCAGCCGGTATCAGACAAAACGACTCTATATGGTTTCCGATCCATGGCATCCGGAGTGTGGAATCTTGGAAGATTCAAAATTCCAAGAAGTTATGGAACAAAGGCTTCAAAAAATGGAAACATCTCTGGAAACAAGACACCAACCGCTGGATCAACTTCGAGGATATTGACCCTTGCGTCAACATTTCGTACGAAGAATGGAACACTTTGCAAAGCAGATGTCTCGCCTGGGACCGACACAAAGTTCACCTTCTCATGAGACACGACACATCGAGCTCGCTTGGTCTCAAATGGCACAATGGGAATAGCCTATCAAAAATCCCAAACATCAAAGAAACGATTGACTATCAGGTTAACCTCAACAAGAAGTGGTGCCTGTCATGGATGCGGCTTCGGTGGGACATGAAGTTCATGGCTATCTAACACCCCCTCATAGAAATCAAAAAGTATGTCCTCTTATAGCAAATTCTTCATCATGGAATCAGGACCAACCTTACGGCTAGCAAATTTTGTGGGATTCCTCCCTGGTGCAAACGCTGGCACCGGTCTATCAAAGATGTTTTACACATCTTCTTTACCTGCCCCAACTCCAACAGACTCTGGCAGACGGTTGGAAAGAAAATTAGACTTCAAAAACATCTCAGTTGGAAGCAGGCCTTGCTGGGAGAAGCGATTAGCTGCTCCGCGACTCTCTAGAATGCCATCAGAGGGGAGGTCCTATGGAAAATCTGGCGGGAAAGATGTGCTATCAACTTTGGTGACTCTCCCAAAGAGTGGTCAATTGAGAAATCGTTGTTCCTCCTTGGCAAAAGGATTGTTAACTATAAGAAATCCCCCCCTTCAAGCATCATCAAGTACTCCTTTTGATCAATAACAAGCTTAAACCCAAGTGGGCCCCACATGAGGGTGATGAGAGGGTGATTAACCTTCTTTGTAATGCCATCTAAGCTCTGTAAAAGCTTCCCTTGCTTTGTGGGATATGGGGGGTCCCATGGGCACTAGTTCCCTTCTCTTTTACTTTTCTTTATTTAATTCAAGTCCGGGAGAGTAGGCTAATGCCGAAGTTCCTTTATATTAAAAAAAAAACATTCAATGGAATTCAGAGAAATAAAAAGTACTCACTTCATAAATGGAAAGTGAGATACCCAAACTTGGGATTGAAGCAAGTAGGGCCTTGCTTGGTCTAAGGGTTGGCTTGTTGAACACTAGATCTCAAGGACTCACCATGGGACACAATAAATATAAGGGATCACACAAAAAGTCCTGATCTAAGCCTATTGTACACAAAGCAATAGGTTCCCACAATCTAGGCACCACTTTACTTAAACGTGCTCCTCCTAAGTTGGACGAATTAGTTGGAAAGACTTGAGAAGTGTGTGCCTCTTTTTTTTTGTAAGATGTTCTGAATTGAGGCCTTCATACATTTATCTACTTGTCCAAAGTAGTTTGTCCATTAATTTGTACTTTGAATCTTGAACTTTATAAGTCTCCCTCAGGCTTCAATCATCGTCTTCATCCTTGGTTCTTCATGCTAATGCTTTGATTCAACTTCATGGGCTCTCTACCATCAAAATCACAATAGTGAATTCCTTATGAAATCATCATGCACTTCAATGTGTTTGGTTCTTGCATCAAAAATAGGGTTGGAAGTAGATTCTATCTTAGTCACATTATCACAATAGATACAATAGGTATTAACCTACAAATTTAAGTCCATAGGTAATTTGTTAAGCCACATAATAACACAATTGACGTTTTTAGGTACTCTATATTCAGCTTCTAGTTTCCTTTACATCCAAGATATGGCTACTTCCAAGCACGACTAGATAACCACTAGTGCTTCATTTATCTTCTTTGGATCTAGCCCAATTGCCATCAGAGTATATCTTGACTTTCAAATCATCATCCTATGTATAGAATGTCCCCCATTTAGAGTATCCTTAAGTGTCTAAGCATTATTCTTGTTACAAAATAATGAGTAGTCAATCTACACTGCACAAATTGTGAAACGAGTCCTTCTCCATAAGCTATGTTAGACCTTGTAATGGTTGTGTAATGGAGTGATCAAACAATCTACTTGTATAAGGTGACATTTTCAAGAGGAGTGCCATTATGCAAACTCAAAATCATATGAGACTCAATTGGATTGAATATTGGCTTCTCATATTTCATGCAAAATGTTTCAAGTACATCTAGAATGTATTTCCTCTCCATCAACATGTTTTCATCCTAATTGTAAAAAAAAGTAATGCCAAAAAAATACCTCAATTTCCTAAGATATAAGATCTTAAGTTTAATATCTAGCCTGAGTTTGATGTCTTCAATTCCCTTTATTACATTATCGATAATAATAAGATCCTCGACATACACACAAATTTACAAAACTAGTTGAAATCTTTGTTTGATGAAGAGAGTGGTCTCCATCATTTTGTTTGTATCCACCTTTGACGAGGTATAACATCAATGAGTCCAAGGTCTTGTTTAGGCCATAGAAATCCTTTTCAACGTGCAAACATGCATAAGAAACTTACTATGTGTAAAAAATTGGACCATTTCTTCCCCCAAGTCTATATTGAGGAATGCATTCATGATGTCCAATTGGTAATGCTTCCATAACTATTATGATTATGAAATCATTCATTTTAGCCATTGTACTGAAAGTTTCCTTAAAGTCCATCCCATATGCGCATGTGAAGCCCTTGGCAACTAGCCTTGCTTTCTACCTTGGGATAGTCTCATCTTCTCTTCTCTTTACCTTATAGACCCACTTGCCTGCTATATACCCTTCAATATTTCCTTCTTGGGAATGAGGCTCCAAGTCCTTTGCTTCGAGAACTTTAATCTCTTCTTTCATAACTTTGTCTATTCTAAATATCTATTCGCTTTTTCAAAACATGAAGCCTCATGATCCTCTATAGTTTATTCATGTAAGCATAATATGTTGCCATAAAATATTCATATGTAAACGTATGTACTATATAAAATGGCCTTGATGACTTAATCCATTCACCTTTTGGCATTATGAATATTCTATTTCTTAGCTTATAATTTGGTACATGTGAAGACACTACATGATCTTCATCTTCCACTTCAAGTACTTTTTTATCTAGGTCAACAATCTCTATTGTTCCTTTTGTTGAACAACTTGATGGTGAAATTCTTCTTGCTCCTCCTTTTCGAGGTGAAAACTTTTTATCCTCATATTGTGAAGTTGAGCATTGGTGAACACTTGAACCAATACTTATTTTCCTTTGAGATTCTTCATGCCTAGCCTCATCATCTTCATGCTCTTTCATACACTCTACCTATTGAACTATTTTGTAGTGGTATGTTTCAACACACTTAGGACTATGGGCTTCATTTTTGAATTTGTGCTTCTATAGTTTTTGAATTTGAGCTACCTTTGGTCTCCCTATGTAATATCATAGTGAACGTGTAGGTAATGTTTTCCCTTTTGTGTCAAACGTATATATTGTTTTTAGTTTGCTAGTACAAGCACCTCAAAGTCTCCTATAGGCATAGTAGAGCTTGATTGGGTAATGTGTTTTCAATTATTTGAGATACAATCAATTTTTTGCATCAAGATATTTATTCGCTAGGCATAGTAGAAAGCACTGATATATTTTGTATGTTGGCTACTGAGGATAAGTTGGATGGTTTTGCCTACCAATTTTGGGCATTCATGATGTATATGTGTTAATAGAAAAAGTCCTAAGGAATATTGTGCATAGTATTCAAAAATATCCTTCGGTTCTTAAAGATACAATGATTGGAGATGGTACAAGTGGTGTTGATGATGAACTTTAATTTTCTATAGTTGTTACAATTCCTATTGCACCTATTGAAGCTAGGATGGCAAAGATACATGCGCACATGCGTTGATAGATTTGTCTATCAAATGTACCATTATTCCTCATATTCACTCGTGCAAAAGAAAAAAATGCTCGGTGTACTCTTACAACATATGAGGCATGAAATGAAGCTGGTATTGCTTACCTTCGAAAAACCTGAAGAGTGAGCATATGAATGGAGGAGAATTAATGGACACATTTTTGGCCAAGAATAATGATTTTAAAGACTAGTTGATTTCTACTAATGAAATTTTGCCAAATAGTTCACTTGTGTGGATTATTCTTAATAGGCTTCTAGATTATTAATAGACTTTTGCTTCCACTATTCCATTGATGATGAAAGAAAATCTAAATGCCTTAATTGTTAAGGATTTAGTCTCTATTTTGTTGTACAAAGATAAACCTAGACTGAACAAGTTGATTATGCATGTTGCAAATCACGATTTCTTAGCTAGTTAGAAGGGGAAAGGTAAATGGAGCTCGTCTACTAGTAAGTATAAATTTGCGAATGCTGCACAAACAAAGAAACAAGACAAAGATGACAAGAGATACAAAAGAAGAAATAATTTTGCAAGTACTCTAAGGAAAATGATCATGTCATTAAGAGTTATCCTAAATTATCTACATAATAGGCAATGCATCGGAATGGTTGTTGTAGGGGCGTCTACACCTAGAATAGAGTCTACTAACCTTGGTCAAAATCAAGAAAGGTTATCTAATATTCATTCTTGCTATGATCCATCTTCTCATGAGCACTATATGCTTGTAGTACACTTAGATTATTGGTACTTTGAGAGTGGTGGAGCCGAATATATTACCTCGTAAAAATGTTTCTTCATTTCACTTACGCATGCTCCTGTAGGGAACACTATTGCATATGTTAACAAATCCTCTTATCCTTTCATGGGATAATTCTAACTACTATTGATGGTATTTGTTTCACATTGTCAAATGCCTTCTTTACATAGGAATCAAGAAATAGATGTTATCATTTCAACACCAGGGAATAATGGCATTAGTGTTAAATTTGTTGATGAAAAATGTATAGTTCATGATCTCATAAATGGTTATGCTATCATTTCTTCTCACATTTTATGTCATGGGCTATAAAAGCTCATATATTATCGAAAATTTTGGAACGATTGAGCACGTGCAATTCTTGATTCTCAAGCTATTTTAGATGCAAAGCTTTGGCACGTTTATAGATTTCAAATGATGATGTGATCATTCCATTTCTGATATAGATTTACATGATGTGTTTATTGATGGGAGAGATAACATACAATAGGTAAAAAATATGCCTAAATGGTTGGTGCAAACTTTTAGAGAAAATAAGTTGGATGCACATTCGTCAAATTGTGCTTTTCCAAGCTCTCATGATTCTTCCTTTCAGCAAAGTTTTATGAAATAGTTGTCTCTAGTCTTTATGATGAGAATGGACCTGTTTTCGTCTCATGAAGCAAAAAATAAAATATGGATGGTTATTATGCAATAAAAATATGATGCTATTGTGAAGTATGGTACATTGACTTTATGTAATTTTCTAGCAGGCAAAAAGGCCATTGGAACTAAATGGGTATATAATATGAAATGTAAGTGTGATGGAAATTCTGATAGGTATAAGGCTAGGCTTTTTGCCAAAGGTTATTCCCAAGAGAAGGGCATTGATTTCAATGAGACCTTTGCTCCCACATGTCATATGATCACTCATTGTTGTATCTCCACACTTGAAGCTCATCATGGGTGGAATGTCCATTAGTTGGACATTGAGACCCCATTCTTGAATGGTTATTTAGCCCCATGGTTTGCGCAAAAAAGACATGGAAACAAAGTGTGTAGGTTGAAAAAGACCTTCTATGTTATGAGGCAAGCACCACATGCTTGCTATGAAAAGATACATTCCTACTTTCTAGCATATGGATTTGAGAATATTCCAACTAAGAGAACCTTATATGTTTATTGTGAAGAATGCAAAAAATTATATGCTACTCATTAGTCCTATTGAGAAGCATGTTGCTGAAATTTAATGTTGATTTGCATGCCTCTTTTGATATGTAAAATTTGAGGCACATGCATCATTATTTGGGCATTCAGTTTATGCAAGTTGATGGGGGAATACTTTTGTGTCAAACAAAATACATTGACACATTATTGCATTGTTTTGACCTTGAAAATTGCAAACATATTGCCATTCCCATCAAAAGAGTTTTATTGTTCCCTGTTCATGATGCTAGAGATGCAATTGATGTTGTTCTCTATTAGCAGACTATTGGATGCTTGATTTACGTATGCATAACTCCATCCTATATCTAAATTTGTTGTCTCTCATATGATAAAATTTATGCATTGCTCACATGTCAAGAATTGGCAAGAGGTTAAGTGCATTTTTTGCTACTTGTAGTAATGCATTGCCTAGTTTCCATGGCTTCCACATATGACACATCTTTCGCCATCTTGTTTTCCTCATTTTATTTGTCTTCATCCTCTTCTTCCTATCCTTCCTCTTCCTCTTTGTGAAGATACTTCTTGTTTGTGTCCTTGATTGCTTTTTCTTCCTCCAAAATTTCCTCTATCCCTACTTTTGTTGCCTCTTCTTCCTTTTCCTCTAGAATGGTTTGTATAAGAGACGTGGCCATTCTTTCCCTTTGATGATCCTACATTTATAATCATTTCTTCCATTACCATAAGAGCTTGAAATCTATAAGTGCGTCCCTTTATTTAACTAAAGTGTTGAATGGTTTCTACTTCTTATCTTTCCTCAAACCATTGAGGTATAAGCCATTACACGATCATCACCTATGCATCCAATGTTTATTGACTTCGAGAATGCAGTTGCGGATGCTACTACCTCAATTCCTCCTTAGATTGTGCAACTCAAATTTGACTTTAAACTTCCTTCCTTTGGTAATAATAGAGTTCCGCCTCTCCAAGATTTCCCAAACTCTCATGGTTGAATCTAGGTCCGGGATGTGCCAAAATCATACTATTGTTAATGTGTTGTGAAAGAATGTGAATAAAATTTTTTCATGCTCACTCTACTCCCTAAATGCTATAAGCTAGTCATTGGTGGGATTCTCACTCAACCTAGGACGTTGATCCATTGTAGTGATCTGATCCCAAAGGCCCTTGTCTAGGTGGTAGTTACTTCCAGGGCTAATAGTTCCCTTTGTTAAGTTTCTAGATTTGAGTGTTCAATTCAATCATATCTTTCTTTCTCTAAGTTGAGTTCTAGTACTAACGCCTTGAAGCGTTAATGGTCCAAAAACAAAATTCTATTAGCTCCAATATTAGCTTTCATTTTGATATACTATAAGGATATTTGACTTCAGTAGGATCTAGTGTTCCCCCTTGATGAAAGCCTTTGTCTAGCCATTTTTGTTAATAAAAGCCTTGAAAAACTAGGTCTAGTAGCTCTTTGGATGTATATTTGATGGCTTCCAAGCACTTCAATATGCTTTGATACCAGTATGAGGAGATTTTGCAATTATCTATCTAGTTAGATGCACAATGTGACCTCCAAAGATACTTATTTCTCAAAGATGGTGCAAATATTTTCCAAGATCTTATACACACTCATATTCAACTAAATGAACTCCTTAATGCAAAATAATACACTCAAATGGATGATCAAGCATCAAATGGAATTTTTGTAAAAGAAGCTACCCAGCATATACTCTCACATATGTGGACTGACACATTTCACTCTAGATACAATCGATTAGAGGCTACGTAGAGGTAGATCTATTGAATAACAAAACTTTAGACAACTTTATTGAATAAACAAAAATATTAGAACCATGTAAAATTGGTTTTACGATTGGAAAACCATACAATTTAACTACAAGAAATAGAAACTGGTAGTTGCACAACTAGGGGGTGATGTATTTGAACCCAAACTTGGGTTTGAAGAAAATAAGGAGCTTTATTCGTGAACTCAATCACCCTAAGGACTCACTAAAACATACACAAATTACAAAGTATCACATGAAACATCATGATCCAAGCCTAATATTTACATGACAAGTAGGCTCCTACAATCTCGTAACCACATTGCTCCTCCTAAATTGGATCAATTTGGTGGAATGCTTTTGGAGTGTTTGGTTTATTTTTTTTCGAGCAATCTCATGACCGGATGCCTCCATAAGTTGTTCCACTTTTCCAAAGTATTTTTTTTCACAGATCTGTACTTTGAAGCTTGAATTTTAATGTCTCTTCTTGGAACATGTGTGCCTTTTTTCTACATGAGATTGTGTTTCATGCATGGATGTGTGTGTATCCTCTTGTTGGATATGTGTGTTCGCACTAGTCACCTCATGTAGTATTCATACCACCAATTGGTCACCTCAAGGATTGATGTTTTGGTGCGAGGGCATGCCTGCTTGATGTCTGTACTCAGATGTGCATGTAGGTCTATACCAAACACTTTGACACCATTGTCTAGGATGTATGTGTTTGACACTTGGCATGATGGTAAACTTTCACATAAGGTATGTTGTTTTTGGTTTCTTGTGCGTCAAGTGTATTTTCATCATTTTCAGATTTAGTATAGTTAGATTAGCTAGTTATTTCGTTTAAAATAGAGAAAATTGAGTTGTTAGAGTTAGGGTTTTTGCATGTTTTTCCAAGTTTCCATAATTGATATTCTTAATCATAATTAATAACCACAAATCTGCTTCCATCAAATATGATCATAGTCATACGGTTGTAGATTCTTAGTTCCCAATAGCTTTTACCAACACCTCTCTATGATGGGTATTAATTATCAACTCACATCTCATTGATCTTGTTATATTAGATGCCTAATGATTAACTTAATGATGAAGTTATTCGCACCATATATGGTTACTTCTTCATCTTCCATATACGGGAGTGTTTTTTTTTCAAAAGGGAATTTAGGCCTTGGCCTACTCTCCTGGACTTAAATTAAAATAAAAAAAGGTACAGAGGAATGGGACTAGTGCCCTTGGGACCTCCCAAACCCCACAAAGTAGGGGCAGAACTTGTGCATCTAGATCATGTTACAAATGGGTTTTATTATGCTCTCATCCCCCTCATGTGGGGCCACTTTAGTTTGAGCTTGTTTTTCTTGATGAAAAACATTTTATGGTGCTTAAAGGGTGGGGAGCTCTTGCAGTTGGAGATTATGTTTCCAAGAAGGAACAAAGACTTCTCGATCGACCACTCTTTGGGAGGGTGTCCAAAATTGCAGGCACACTACTCCTGCCAAATCTTCAAGAGGGTTTCCCCTCTTAAAGCATTAATCCACAGTGTCGTTGAGCAGCAGATCGCTTTGCCCAGAAGCGCTTGGTTCTAGCAATTTGTTGCTGTCGTCTCAAGATATTCCAAAGGGTCCACCAGAATAGGAGAGACTTGGTACATGCAAAGAAGAGAAAGAAGCAACCTAGTATGACTACTTCTAGTTGAAGTTCAATAAAGCATATCTTTCAAAGATACTATTGTGTATGGTTGAGATGCTTTATGGATGACTTGGATTGGTCAAACTTCTAACAGTATGATATTTACTAACACTCAGAGCACATCGAGATTGTGAGGACCCAAACTTCCACACCCACACTAAGCATATTGAGGTGCACTGTCATTATGTGAGGGATCCACTCTCTACTGGAGAGATTAGTTTGGTGTATGTGCTCACATAGGATGAGGTTATATATCTTTTTACAAAGGTTTTGCCTTGTAACAAATTCAGGGATTTTCACAAGGATTTGTCCTTACTCCTTAGTCCAATTGGTTGACATATCCTTCTACATAATTATAGGCCCTTGTTCACTACATCACTCCTACCGGCATTTGTTATGTATTTTGCTAGTGATGTGTGTGAATACAATTTATACTAATGGGATACTTTTTCTCTCTTCAAGATGTCTTTTCCCCTTGGATTTCATATATGAAAATAACCCTAAATGGCCACTTATCTTTCTACATTATATACTTAGTCATAATTTGTGTTGTGCTCGCAAGATTCGTCTTCTTCCTCATAGTGTTTCTATGATTTCCCAATTGAAACTCGAGTACATGCACACACACACGCATATATATATATATATATATATATATATATATATATATATATATATATATATATATATATATGTATATGTATATATATATATATATATATATATATATATATATATATATATATATATATATATATATATATGCACACACACACTCGAGTACATGCACACACACATGCATATATATATATATATATATATATATATATATATATATATATATATATATATATATATATATATATATATATATATATATATGCGTGTGTGTGTGCATGTGTGTGTAAATAAAGATAGACTTATGGGTAGATATGTATGCATATGCGCCTAGAATGTATGGGCATGTAAATATAAGAAAGTACGCATACAATGCTTACATGCTTACATATACATGTTAGTGTGTAGCTTCAAATAAGATCATCAGTATGCTTGCACTCATTTCTTATGCATCAATGTATGTCTATAAATTTATGTACATGAATAGGCATATATATATATATATATATATATATATATATATATATATATATATATATATATATATATATATATATATATATATATATATATATATATATAGATATATATATATATATATATGTGTGTGTGTGTGTGTGTGTGTGTGTTTATATATGCATATATACATACACTGGTGTGTATATGTATCCCCACCTCTCTTTCTCTTCCTCCATCTCTCTCTCTTCTATTTGTTACTTACCCAAACGTCTACCCTTCACATGTAGACACATGTATGCGTATATAGGTTGTATATTAGTACACTCATACACACACACATATATGTATACATATGCACAAGTGTATGAATATATGTAGGTAAACGAGATAGTTTGCATGTGAATTTACTTGAATATTTATATGTATACATGAGTGTAAGTATACATACATATACACATACATACACACACCCATATATATATATATAGAAAGAGAAAGAGAAAAAGATAGAAAAAAAGGGAAAGAGTTTAAAAAATAGACCTATTTAACAACATTATCCAATATGTATGCATGCATGCAACATAATGCATACATATACATATAAAAATGTTTTCATATATGAGTCAATATGCACATAAAAGTGTATGCATATACATATAGACATGTATATGTATGTGTGCATAAACATGCACATGGATGCATTTGAATGGTGTGCTCATGCATGTGTTAATGTAAGTAAATATATGTACGCATGGATGTTTATATACATGTGTATGTCTCTGAATGTATGAAGTGATGTATGCATGATATGTGAATGAGCGTATGCGTTCATAAGGTTTGCATGCAAGTACATATAGGTATGCATGTATGCTTATATACATGAATAAAGGTGTGAATGCAAGTAAATATATGCATGCATGTATGTTTATATACATGTGTATGTCTCTCAATGAATGTATGCATTGTTGTGTGTGTATATGTAAATAAATATAGACTTATGCACCCAGAATCTATAGGCATGTAAATATAGGCAAGTACGCATACAGTGCTTACATATATATGTGAGTGTATAGCTTCAAATAGATCATCACTATGCTTGCACCAATTTCTTATGCATTAATGTATGCCTATAAAATTTATGTACATATATAAGAATATAAATGTTTATATATGCATATATACATACACGTATGTATATGTATCCCCACCTCCTCTCTCTCTCTCTTCCATTTCTTACTTAATCAAATATCGACTCTTTATATGTTCAAACATACGTATGCATATTTATGTTGTATATCAGTATACGTGCGCGTGCGTGCGCGCGCGCGCACACACACACACACATATATATATATATATATATATATATATATATATATATATATATATATATATATATATATATACACACGTATGAATATACGTAGTTAAACGACAGAGGTTGCATGTGTATTTATTTGAATATTTATATGTATACATGAGTGTAACCACATATATATATAGAGAGAGAGAGAAATAGACCTATTTACCATAATATGCAATAATACGCATGCATGCAACATCGGTATGTAGATGCATAGATATGCATATGAAAATGTATGCATATATGAGTCAATATGCACATAAAAGTGTATGCATATACACATATAAATGTATATGTGTGTGCATAAACATCCATATCGATGCATTTAAATGTGTATATACGTATGAAGTGAATATAGATGCATAAAGACTTCCATGTTTATATACATGTATATGACTCTCAATGCATGCATGATATGTGCATGAGCGCATGCATTAATGTATGCATGATTGTGTACATCTATACCGAGCCTATCTCCCTCTCTGTGTTTCATGTATGTTTGTTTGTATACTCACTCTGTGTGTCTCTCTCTATCTCTCTTTCTATCTTACTTCTACCTCTCTCCATCTTTCCTTCTCTCCCTGCGTGTCATGCCCATCGGCTGTCGTAATCATGCATGGCGTTGAGGAGGAAGCATGCATGTATGTTTATGTATTTGGTGCACGCTTGCAGTTGAAGGAGAAGCTCACAAAAAGGGGGAATGATCCCGCTAAATGCAATCTAAGGCTGCTGGGCACGTTTCTAGATACATGGGCAGCGCATTTTTGAAGACAACCAAAGGGAAGGGAAGAAACAGTTCTTTTCTCTCCCTCACACATCGACAGTCTCTCCTCACGGGCGCCCTTTGAGGTGTCCTTTCCACGCTCAGATCATATGAACAGTATGCATACCTGACTTTTGTCATATGCGGCTGTGCGCGCGTGTGCAGCGCCCACTGGTCTAAGGAATGTGAGAGATTCTTTTACTTTTTCCTCCAACACCATTCCACGTAGGAGCTCCTTGGTCATTTTTTTCTCGGATGCACGTGAAGAAGCATCTTCATATTTCCAATGATACAAGATTTCTATCTCCATCTCCGTCTCTTTCTTCAGGATCAAATGTGCTCTCACACCAAATGTCACTTCCTAACTTGTATGTGGTTGTTGGCCACCGTTTGTCTATTCCCGCGGTAGTTGTGATCGTTGTTTAACCCAGTCTTGTAAACCCTTGTTCTTGTGGGATAAGGGGAGTCCCATGGGTACTATGCCCTTCCTTGTACAGTTGCAATTTCAAAGTTAAAGTCCAGGGAAGTAGGCCTCGGCCGAACCTCCATTTAAAAAAAAAAAAAAAAAAAAGAACTCTCTATGTTATTCACATGGATATGATGAATAAATACTTGATCATAGAGTTCTCTGATCATGTCATTTACATAGGCATGTCGCGGGGGACACAAGAACACACACATACACACATACACACACACACATATATATATATATATATATATATATATATATATATATATATATATATATATATATATATATATGTGTGTGTGTGTGTGTGTGTGCATTTTCACATTTGGCTTCACACAAACACACACACACAATCATTACCTTCCATATCTATAATCCACTTACACATACATATGCCAATGCATCTTCACTCTCAGGTTCAGGTATTCATACCCAAATTTTCCTTCCTTTCACACAAATACAAGTATATAAGTCTTCTCAAGACTTATATAGTAAACCCATCCCCCACCCCAACGCACATACACATATGCTTTATGCGCACATGTAGACATGTACATATTAGAAAGTTCATATCAATGTATGCACATTCAAACTTCACATTAGTATCAAGACAAAACACACGCATATCGCTACTCACTCAATCAAAAACGAACTAGTGTTAAAGCGTCTACACACGATAGTCTTTTTCTGAAACACATACGCACATGAGAATCATCAATGCTTATTATGCACGTCCATATACACACATTACACGTATCTTATTTCTCCATCCATCCTTATGCATGCATGCACACAAGTTATGTATGAATTGGTTTATGCAAGGCCAACATCATATGAAAGAAGTTTACACATAATAGATAGTATGAAGTCTCCAAAAGCATTATAAAGATGCTTTCTACGAAAGAAATCAGCGAGGATATGTTCATATTGATCCTTACGAATTGAAAAGAAGCCCCTGTGGGTAGTCCTAACATCAACTAGACTTTTTCCATACCCATTTTCTAAATTCTAGAACTTGTCAAAAAGCTCATTTTGACATTTTGAAGTTGACCTTCAGGAGGGAATGGGAATTCAAGTGAGCTTCTAGAAAATGTTTACCAGTACAAGAAGGGTGGGCATAAAAAGATCAACAAGAGATGTAGACCACATCTAAGGGAGGGAATTAGTTTTGGATTTCACCACTCTATAGTTTAATGATTATTCCCTAGTCCATCCATATCCTTCTTCACTATGCAAAGATCCCGACCCAACTATTCTTTTGTTTCCAAGCTTGTACATAAGACTCTCGTACAACTCTTTGTATGTGTACATTTTCTAATTGATTCATATTCAAGAGAGACTTTACAAAGAGTCAAATAAGAATTGCAACTTTTAGGTATAACTCTTACTTTTGAGCTCATTTGAGATAGGAAAAAGGAATTACTACAATGCATAGTTTTCTTGTTTGCTTGCTTGAGATTTTGTGTGTGTATGATTCTTAGATGAGAAACTTTGAGGAACCCATACTTAGAAATGTAATAGAATCTCCACTATTGAAAGTGTTATAGGCTCAAATACAGGTACAACATATTAGCAGCATAGAGATAATGGTCTCATTAAGTTCCATGGATATGCAAAATATGAATTCCAAAATATGAATTCCAAAATATGAATTCCAATATGCCTATTGTGAATGTTCAAGCTCTCATAGTGCTTCTTTTGCATCAAATTATTATGCAATGGCTACCTCTAGTTTTTGTGATGAGAATGAGCTTTTTTTGTTTGATGAAGCACAAAATTTAGAAAATTGGATGGCTTCTATGCAATCAGAATATGATGCTATTCTCAAGAATGGTACCTGGTTTTTATATGATTTTCCTTCTAGCAAGAAGGCCATTGGCACTAAGTGGGTATACAAGCTGAAGCGTACACCTAATGGAACAATTGAAAGGTAAAAGGTTATGCTCAAGACAGAGGCATTGATTTTGATGAGACCTTTGCTCTCACATGCCGAATGAATATTGTTAGTAGAATATCTGCACTTGCAGCTCATCATGGTTGGAATGTATATTAATTGGACATTATAACAACATTTTTGAATGGTGACCTACATGAAGAAGTGTATGTATTTCAACCTCGTGTTTTGTGCTGAAAGGGCATGAAAATAAAGTGTGCACGTTGAAAAATGCATTATATGATTTGAAGCTAGCATCCAAGCTTATTATGAAACTATACATGCCTACTTGATTGCACATGGTTTTGAGAGTATTCCACCTAAGAGCACCTCATATGTTAAGCATGAAAATGATGTGCTTCTGAACATTGTTGTTTATGTTGATGACATGCTGCTCACTAGTTCTAATGAGAAGCATATTGCTGATTTTAAGCTAATTTTCATGCCTTATTTGAGATGTCCGATTTGGGCATTTGCATCATTATTTGGGCATTTAGTTTATGGAAGTTGATGGTAGAATATCTTTCAGTCAAACAAGATATATTGACACATTATTGTAGTGTTTTGGCCTTGAAGAGTGCAGACATATTGCCATTTCAATGGAAACAAGTTTATAGCTGAGTCTTCATGATGCTAGAGATGCATTTGATGTTGTTCTCTAATAGTACACTATTGGATGTGTGATTTACATATGCATACTGGGCCTAATATTCAACCTATTATCTCTCATATGAGCAGGTTTATTCATTGCCTAGGTGTCAAGCATTGGGAGGTAGTTAAGGGCATCTTTTGCTACTTGAGTGGTACCCGACTACTTTGATTGTTTTATCCCAAGGGGGGATCACTACTGCCATATTTACATGCTTTTTCTGACTCTAACTTGGGTGGTTGCTATGAAACTCATGTGTCCACAAGTGGTTTTCCCTTCATGCCATGCATATCTCGGTTGAGCAAGGAGAAGCCTACTGTGGCCACTTCTAGTTGTGATGCTAAGTATAGGGAAACTTTCAAAGTGACTGTTGAGTGTGTGTGGCTCAAACACCTTTTGGCTAATTTGGGTGTTGGTCAGTCTTCTACCACCACCATCTTCACTAATAGTTAGAGCACATTGGCAGTTGTGAGGAACACTATGTTCCATGCTCGCACAAAGAACATTGAGGTGCATTATAATTATGTCAAGGGGAGGTTCTCTACTAGAGAGATCATTTTGGCATATGTGCCCACACTGGATAACATTGTAGATCTTTTCACAAAGGCTCTACCTCTAGATAACTTTGAAGCTTTTTGCAAAGCTTTGGGCTTACTTCCTTTTGTAGATTGATCTTTTTCCACATAGCTTGGCACTTAATTATACATGAGTGCAAGTTCCTTGTTCAATGCATGAATCCCAAGGGGATTTGTTGATATATCTTGGTAGTGATGTGTATGAGCACACTTAGGATCGTCGGGGCACTTTTTTTCCTCTTTAGGAGGTTTTTTTCCCCGGCTTGTATAAACATCTATAACCCTAATGGGTTACTTATCTTTATACATTCACTTGGTAATACATTCAGTACTGTGTGTTGTGCTTCAAGCTTCTTCTTCTTCCTCCTCGTGTTTTTCGCGTGCTTCCACAGACCTCGAACTCCAATAGAGTAATGTTTAGACCAGTCAGGTCATCTAGCCTCTTCAAGTGCATGTGAGGATTATTATGGCTAGAACTATGGTCATGGATATAACGAACTTGAGTATATCCACTTGTATTACATGAATGTCCCATAATAAAACTCAAATAAACCTGAGTTCAGCCCTTCTTAACTAAGAGTTCCATGCTATAAGTGCAACGAGAACCACTTCATTAGAGATTTCCCATATGCACAAGTTCCCAGGTTGCTACCTGTACCACCTAAGAAGTCCTTTCTTAATGATTATGGGGAGATGCATCTATACAAAGACTGTCCTTAGAATCCAGATAGGAGAAACCCTACATCAATCAACATGGTGAGTGTAATCAACTTTAATAGTGAAGGAGAGGGTGAGAAGATAGCTCCCATGGAGCTACTCAAATGTAAGAAAGCATCAAAAAAGACAAAAGTAGGGGTTAAAAGGTAAGAAAGTTATTGATTCTACTAACCGTAAAAAAGAGTCTCCCAATGACTCTTCATCTAAAAAGGGGACATGGACAAATCAATAGTCGAGACAAGAAAGAAAGTGGAAGGAACACATTACCAAGCTTGAAGAAGCAATCCAACAAAAGAATGATGAGATCACCAAAGTGTGCAATCAATGTCCGGATATATTATTGCATACTGCACCAACTATTTCATACATCAACACAAACACACACCTTAAATTGTCACCCATGAATTGGAGAGGTTTCTATGTGCACATCTTGATATGATTCAATGAGGGCATTCAAAGAGCATCCTGACAAATATTTTCCAAGGGGTAAAGTAGATGGGGAATGTCTAACAATATGTCGACCATCGATTGAAATTGCTTTAAAACTATTAGGAAACATCTCCAAGGATTAGGAAATGATCCACAAGAAGCTCCAATGGCTATGTGTCAAGTGCATTCAAATGCAAAGATAATCAAAGATAGATGACCATGTATAATAACTCAATTAGTGCACTCCCCAAAACATATGGTGAAATTATTGTTGATATGGGGGTCCTAGATAATGTGATCAAATTATTTCTAATCGAGACATGAATGCAAAAATCACCCCGATTGAAGCCTACTTGATTGGCTTGGGAGTTATTCAAGCCCCATGCATAGGAGAAGTTATGCTTTCCATCCATTTGGGTAAAGTCCAAATATAAGTAAATTCATTTAGTACGTGATGATGATGATCTAATTAAGTAGATCATCCTGGGACAAGATTGGATATTACATAGTTTGTAGGTCTAAACTGAGGAAGATAAAAATGATACTTAAATGGGAGGGAAAAGATGTCCTGGTACATCTTTTCACTTTCTCATCAGTTAATGGATTGATTCCAACCAAGACTCCAAGGATTCTTGAGCCTACCTTTGACACTAATGACCTACATAAACAACCATGTCTCTTGCACCATACCAAATCACTTTAACTATGCATAAAATATAGGGCCACATTACATGGCCTTGCATAAGACACGTTTGTTGATATAAGGAGTGACACTTTAACTATGCATAAAATATAGGGCCACATTACATGGCCTTGCATAAGACACGTTTGTTGATATCTTATGCACAAGGAGTGATACTTGTAATGTAAGGATATACATCAAATACTTGATTTTCCTACTCACATTTTCTTTTAGATGCACCTCACTCATTTGCACACACAACATTCAAGAGAAGTGGCATCATGTTATTCATCTCAAAAGCTCAATCCAATTCAAGTACATGTATTTGATGATTGTCTTCTTCAAACGATACAATCTACTTGCACTTAAATTAAATCCTCTTCAACATGTATTTGATGATGCTAATGATTTTTGTGATGACTTTTCAACACCATCTACATCAACATAGGTCATGGTTATTATCAAAGAATAGCATGCAATGCTCCTTTAAAAGACACACATTATGAATGGGTTGATTCAGTCCAAGCTAGTCAGAAATCAATTCTCATGGTCTCTACCTTCCAATCTACTATAACTAACAAGGAGGGAGGATCGATCCATTATCAGCGGTAATATTTCTTATCCTTTGTATCATATGCCTCTCAAGCCTAGTAAAAAAAAAAAGAAAGAAAGATAAAGCTAGAAAAGAATTTCCATTCCCCTAGATTAGGCATCCTCTTTGTCGGATAACCGTTGATCACATCGCCCAAGAACAGCATATTATAATTTCATCTAAACTTGCATTCATGGGGCCACTCTACATGTTCATGCATCATACTCAATTGTTCATGCATCATACTCAATTGCATGATACCCGTGCACTCCACTACATAGTCCCCCTACCTCGACAATCCACTTCTCATAAATTTTTCCTTTTGAAGTCATGGAAGTAGCTTCATTTTTTTACCACAACACGTGCAAGCCTTCAGTCTCGAACCAATTTAGTTTATTGTTTTGAAAGTTCCAAATTTTCTTCTGGACACCCAAATTTGAAAATCTTTTATTTTCTTTCAACACATACTTTTTTTTTTTTTTTCAAATGTACACATCAAAGAAATTTTAAAAAATCAAATCATAATCTCCAAAAAGCTGCAATCTACCTATTTAAGAGGTTTTGCAAGTACCAAGTATTTTACTATGATACCGATATTCAACAGTTGATATCTATGCATCCACACCCACACTCATCTTGTGCACCAGAAAGACATCGTTTGTGAATGACAAAAAGCAAGAAGGGGGAAGAGTTGGAGGAATCTCAAAAGTCAGCCGAAAAATTACCAAGCCAAAGTAGTCAAAGCAATCAAAGCAATCGAAGCTTATTGTTGTTTGGTGGGGATTGAACAGATAGGTGCAAAATGGGTTATGTATTTAACGGTATTTACGAATAAAGGTATGTAGCGGAAACAATGAAGTATGCATAAGTAATGTTTGTTGCCATACATGGGGAATTTTGGTTTTGATGTAATTGCATTCATATTCTTTTGCGTCCCCCAATGTTCCACATTTCTTGTTTTAACCAATATATTGGTTGGGTTCTTTTGTTTTATGTTGTCTTCATGGAAATAATGGATTGCATGGTTTGGATATTTGGAAAGGTTTAGATGTGTACCCTCCACGAATTACTCCTCCAAGTATTGTTTGTTTGTATGCAAATATCTTTAATCCTCATTCCAATTAGTTTGTTTGCATAGCCTTGAATCTGTATTCAGTTTTACTCACTATGCCATGCCTTGATAAGGTTTGGGGGAGTTTCTAAGTGTTGAATCTTTCACATTTTGCACATTTATGAGCACGTTACTATCCATCATATTTCTTATTTTCTCGTGAATATAGGTCTTTGCAACCGATGGACACAGTACAGAAGTAGTCAACGTTTTATTGACATGAACAACGTTTTAGTTAGTGTTGCATTTCAATGATATCGCTCTTTGCAGGTTAAGATTAAGCATCAAAAACTCTTGAAGTGTTATTTGTAGTGATACATTTGTGCTTTATCAGAAAGGGAAACTAGCTTTCTTGATATCAGACGAATCATTAAAATTTTTGGTATCGTAATGTTGCCATGGCCATGGAAGGTCTACACTCTGCAATGTTAATTTCCTAGGGCCATTTGTGATTCATTAAAAGGTTTAATGAGAGGGATTTGTACCATCTCTCGTTTTTGTAATAATATTGTCTTTACACAAACCACTCAACTGCACAAGATTACTTTGGGAGGTTACTTTGAGGATTTGTAGTTGCGACATCCGGTGATAGTAATAATTGATATACACAAGAACATAATTACTTGTGCATAGCCACACATGTGAGTAGATATATGTGCATGTATATTTTGAACCATACTATAATCATGGTTTACGAGCTTGCAATCAAGGAACGTTGATAACAAAGGACCAAGACAATCTACTATAAGAGATTATAATGCATTCACAATTGTTTTCGGTTCAAAGATATGGATCAGTATGTGTTAAAATCTTAAAACTTAGATACTTTGTAATCATTTAATTTTTTAGAAAAGATACCCATATATTTATACATGTATATGAGCCTCAGGAATATGAAATGCTCAATAACGTAGGGTTAGAACTATAAAATAAGCACACATGAATGCCTACGGAGTATTACAGAAAGATACATACTTACTTACGTACTTACATATATACATACATATGTACTTACATGCATACATACATACAAACATAGTTACACACTTACATGCTTGCATACATACATACATACATTCACACATACTTACATACAATACATACATACATAAATACATGCATGCATGCATGCATATATACATACATTTATAAGACACACATACTTAAACATTCATAGATATATACATACATACATGCATACATACAGACATACATACATACATACATACATAATTACATACATAGATACATATATACTCATACAGACATACATACATACATAGATACATATATACGTTCATGCATACATACTTATATACATACATACATAAATACATACACACATTTATAAATACATATATACTTACACATCCATAAATACATACATATATCTACACATACATACATATAAACTTACTTACATACATTCTTACATAATTACACACTTATATAGACACATACATACATACATACATTCATACATACATACATAATCACATACTCACATACGTACATACATACATGCATAGATACGTACATACATACATGCATACATACGTACATACTTACATACTTAGATATTTACATACATCTATATACTAGTTTATGTAAAAGCCAAAAATTCGGGGTTTAGGGGATATAATATTATATATACTTAAAAAACTAAAAACCTAGAGGTTTATTATTTAAAATAGTACATGTGTTTAGAAAACTATAAAATTTGGGTTTAAAACATAATAATATTTTTATACTTAGATGCAAAAAAATAAGGGTTTTTAAATTAATGCGACTTTATATATTTAAATATATAAAAAATTAGGGTTTTTGGATTATAATAAGCAATATAATTACAAGTCTAAAAAAATAGGGTTTTATGATTAATTATATATATAATTAAATATATACAAACTTAATGTTTTAGGATTTATAATAGTAAATATACTTGTAGAGTTTGAAAAAACTAGGGATTAAGGGTTTATACTAATATAAATACTCTAAAACCTGAAAAGATAGGGGTTTAGAATTCATACTAGTATATATACTTAAAAACCTATGGAATTAGGTTTTTAGGATTAAAAATCTTGTGTACTTAAATGTATAAAATTTTGGGATTATTATAGAATATTTTACTTAAATATATAAGAAATTAAGGTTCTAAAATTTAAAATAGTAAACATACATACATAAATACATACATACGTACATACATATATACACACATACATACACAACACACACACACATATATATATATATATATATATATATATATATATATATATATATATATATATATATATACATATATATATATATATATATATATATACATATATATATATATATATATATATATATATATATATATATATATATATATATATATATATATATATACACATACACACACATACATACATGCATACACACATACACGTGTATACATATTTAAGCTTTTTAGAGCACAAAATCTATACCTCTCCCTCTCTCTCTATCTCTCTCTCTGTTTCTTCCATTTCATACTTAACCAAACCTCTACCCTTTATATCTACATACGTATGTATGCATATATATATATATATATATATATATATATATATATATATATATATATATATATATATATATATATATATATATATATATATATATATATATATATATATATATATATATATATATGTTGTATATTAGTATGCATACACACATATATAAATCAAGTAAACCTATCAAGAAGACACATACACCTTCAAGGAATCAAAAATCCATTTTGAGCTCTATATATGATTCTTTGAGGTCGATCTTATGAGGGAGCCAATTTTCAAGAGTTTGACCACTAAAATTGGGCCATCAAGGGGGATTCAAAGACCTTAAGAAAAGACTGTTTTACCTTGGATTCTCTAGGGAGATCTTGAGATAACTTGGGGAATCATTGCAACCTTCTTCTTTTATCTGTTTGGTGAAAAGCCTAGGGCATCAAAAGCTCAACACTACATGAATGGTACTAACTCAGGAAGTCCAATAAGAGATATGTCCTTGGCGAAAATGTATTTTTCTCGAGATTCCAGTGAGTCATCTTCGTGTTTTCCACATTTCCGAAAGAAAGGGACAAATCAACTAGAAATGCATGAAATTAAAAGTCCCATCTCAAGAGGGACAACATATGTAGATTGTTAAAAATAAAAAAGCAAGATCATATATTTTTTGCAAAAAGGATTTTATTCAAATAGAAGGGAAATAAATAAATGAAAAATGGAAGCATTTACTTCAGCAATTAGTGGAGGCCAAAAGAGAATTAAAAAAAAAGAGAATCAAATCCAAAACTTGAGCTAGAAGAGAAGAGTGGTTGTTCAAAGTAGTGGAGGAGTTATGGAAAGCCCTCTCAAACTCATCATGAGAGCTCGTGGTCATTTGGCTATAAAGGAGGCAAGGGAGGACACTCAAGAACAGAGGAAGAAGGCATTGAAGTCCCTTTGTAGGTAGTTCATTTTGTTTTAGACATTTTGTTCTCTTCAGTCTCATAGACTATGTCCAGTTGCATACCAATTTCAGGGTAGTCTGATTGTGAGAGTCATATCTCTTAATATATGTATGCATTTTTAGAGTTTAAATATTTTTTGGAAAGATTATCTTGAGTACTTTCTTTATCTAGAACTGTTTTATCAGATTCACTATAATTTGTGAGTTATTCAGTTTTTAGGGAAGTCCCATTTTTAGGCTAATTGAGTGGATAGGTAGCCTATTTTTAGTCAAAGCCCTGTTTGATAGCTCATTTGAAAGCTATTAGTGTCTAGTTTGAGTGACCAAAGTCTCAAGTTCATTGCACTCTTCAATTTATACCAATTTTCATTTTAATGTTTAGCTATAGGTAAAAGTCTGGATCCTAAGAAGGTCTTCTACACCTTCCACTAAGAATAGGAGAGGAATTCTCCAACAATAGGTATAAGAGCATTGGATCTTGAAGAGGAAAAGCATTGGAGCTGAAGTAAAGCAAAGGAGAAGCTACAAATCAAGGAGAGCTTTGTAAAGTCAAACATATTGAGGTAAACTTCAAACTTTGAAGTTTTCAATGGCTGATTAGGACAACAAGTTGAGAAGTTAGATAAAGATAATTTTCATTCTTGGAGGTATAGAATGACAAATTACCTTAAAGGTAAATGTTTATGGAGTCTAGTTACTAGAGATGATCCATATCCAGTGAACCTTCAAAATCCCAACATTACACCAACACAAAGGAGACAATTTGTTGATTGGGAAGAGAGGAATCGAAGGGTGATGTTCCTCATTTCACAAGTTATTTCTAACACTATGATTGGTCATATGAAAATCCTAGCGACAACCAAGGAAGTTTGGGAAGCATTGGAGAAGGTGTATGCTACCTCAACAAGGTCTCAGAAGATGCAACTCAAGAACGAGCTCAACAACATGAAGAAAAGCTCAAGCCAATACATAGTGAGTATACATTGAAGATCAAGGAGCTTTGAGATCAGCTAGCATCAGTTGGATGCAAGATAGACGAGGAAGACATCATCCAAACAACCCTAAATGGCTTGAGGAGTGAAGAGAAGTGGAAGCTCCTCATCATAAACATTCTTTATAGAGACCCTCTACCAACATTCGATGAGATAAACCGAATCTTGTGGCTGAAGAGGTTTCTCAAGAAGGAGAAGGCAATAAAGGTAAGGACAATTATAGCCAAATGTTATATGCAGATCAAGGTAGAGGAAGGAACTCAAGAGGAGGCTCGAGAGGAAGAGGAAGGAGCTACAAGAACACAAATTCCAGCCAAAATACTTGGAGGAAAACAAGGACAACTCGAATGACAACACACATGGAAGAGGTTGAGGATGAAATAGAGGAGAGGTCGAGTTTCATACAATCCTCATAAAGGTATAAGATGTTCTCATTGTGGTAAAGTAGGGCAGTGTACAAATCATTGTTGGCAAAAGAATGGAAGGCCGAGTAGAGGAAGTCAAAGGAGACAAAATAACTACGCGAGTACATCAAGTAAAGGAGACAAGCAAACCATGCTTGCCATGAAGCATGAGTACAACAACCCGAGAAGTGATGATATCATATGATGTGCCAAGGAGATTTATTCACAAATCTACAAGCTCCAAGTGGAAAAGGATGTGTAGAGACTAGTGATAAAACTCAATGACTGATGTTCATCATGTTCCTACTAGTGCAAAGAATTTGATTTCAGTAGGAAAAATGGTAGAGAAAGGATATCATGTTATCTTCAATGAAAACGGCTGCTTTATAAAGAATCCAAAAGAAGGATTCAAGGTCATTGTTCAAGGAAGGAAAGAAGGTATTCACTTTGGACATTTGACAACCTCATGGAAAAGTGATGTATATTCAATTTGGAAACAAGAGGATTGCTGAAATCGATTTGTGGCACAAAAGGTTTGGGCATATCAACATTCCCAAGCTCAAGGACATGAGCAACCATGAAGTGATAAGAGGTCTTCCAACATTCAATGATGCTGGACTACATGAGTTTTGTGAAACATGCCAACTAGGAAAGCAAACTCAACAACCATTCAAGAAGAACAAATATGTGGCAAGGAATGTCCTCGACTTGATACACATGAATGTATGGGGACCATCACAACAACCATTGATGGCTCGTAATAGATATTTTGTCACTTTTATTGATGATCATTCAAGAAAAGTATGTATGTTTTGCATAAAACAAAAATCAGATGTGTTCTCCATGTTCAAGAGATTTAAAGCACAAGTAGAAAAGGAAACAAGATGTACATAAAGACCTTGAGGTCTGATGGAGGAGGAGAATATTTCTCCAAAGAATTTTTAGATTTTCTTTATGAAAATGGCATCAAGCAACAATGTACATGTAGGTACATGCCTCAACAAAATGGAATAGCTAAAAGGAAACTTAGACATGCCACAAAAGTTGCAAGATGCATGCTCAACAAGATGAAGGTGCCACTAAACTATTGGGCGGAAGTAGTGAACAAAAAGAAGGTTGGAGCACAACACAAAATACTAAATGAATCTACAAAGATAAGTGATCCATTAGGGTTATAGGCCTATATAAAAATCGACGGGGGGGGGGGGGGGGGACCCCCTAAAGAGGGAAATAAGTTGGTCCTTAGTGTGTTCATAAACATTGCTACTGAAATATATCAACAATTCCCCCTTAGTGATGTCATGAACAAGCAACTGACACTCATGTATAAGGTAGTGCCAAGATATGTGGACAGAGATCACTCCAAAATAGGAATTAATCCCAAAGCTTTGTGGAAAGATTCAAACTTCTTTGTAGGGAAAGCCTTTGAGAAAACATATGTAATGTTATCTTGTGTGGGCACATGTGCCAAAATGATCTCTCCAATGGAGAACCTCTCAACAATACAATGATAATGTACCTCAATGTGCTTTGTATGAGCATGGAACATAATGTTCCTTGCAACTTCTAATGCGCTCTCACTATTAGTGAAGATGGTGGTGGCAAAAGACTGGCCAACACCCAAATTAGCCATAAGACATCTGAGCCACACACACTCAATAGTCACAATGAAAGCTACCCTATACTTAGCCTCACAACTAGAACTGGCCACAATAGACTACTTCTTTCTCAACCAAGATATGCATGTGCGACCAAGCATGAAGCAGGAACCTCTATTGGACACATGAGTGTCATAGTAACCAGTCGAGTTTGAGTCAGAAAAAGCATCTAAATGTGGTGATAGTGATCCCCCTTCAAATAAAACAATCCAAGTAGTTAGGTACCACTCAAGTAGCGAAAGATATGTTTGATTGCTTGCCTATGCTTGACACCTGGGCAACACATAACTTGTTCATCTCTCATCCAAAAAACTGAATATGAGGTCGAGTTATCCATAAGTAAATCAAGCATCCAACAATGTCTTGATAGAGAACATCATCAAATGCATCTCCTGCATAATCAAGACTCAACCATAAACTTGTTTCCATAGGATTGGCAATAGGTTTACAATCTTCAAGGCCAAAATGTTGCAATAATGCCCCAATGTATTGCTTTTGACACAAAGTTATTCCTCCATCAACTTGCATAAACTAGATGCCCAAATAATGATGCAAATGCCCCAAATCTCACATCTTAAAATAGGCATACAAATCAGCCTTAAATTCAGCAATACACTTCTCATCAAGACCAATGAGCAACATGTTATCAACATACAAAACAATTATCATAAGCACATCATTCCCACACTAAACATATAAGTTCCTCTGAGTTCAACTAGTTCCAAAACCATGTTCAATCAAGTAGGCATGTAACATTTCATACCAATCACACGATGCTTGGCTTTTTCAACCTACATAGGTTTTTCTCATGCCCTTTCTGCATAAAACCTCAGGGTAGAAAAACATACACTTCTTCATGAAATTCACAATTCAAAAATGCAGTTACTGATCTACATTCCAACCACGATGAGTTGCAATTGAACAAATGCTATGAACAGTAGTCATTCGGTATGTGGGTGCAAAGGTCTCATAAAAATCAATGCCTCTTTCTTGAGCATAACCTTTTGCAAAAGCCTAGCCTTATACCTATCAAATATTCCATCAGCCTTATGTTTGATCTTGTATACCCATTTAGTGCTAATGATCTTTTTGTCAGGAGGAAAATCACATGAAGACCAGGTACCTATCAACTATTCCATTAGCCTTATGTTTGATCTTGTATACCCATTTAGTGCTAATGACCTTTTTGTTAGGAGGAAAATAGGATGGCATCATATTCAGATTGCATACATGCCATCCAATTTTTTGAAGTTTGTGCTTCGTAAAAAGAAATAGGCTTATTCTCATCACAAAGAAGCAATCTCGTGCAGAAAGGCACTATGTGAGACTAAATTAGTATGACATGGTAGAGGTGCATCTAATTTGCTATCTTGCAAAGACTTCACAAACCATTTAGGCATAATTTTTGTCTCCTCTATATCAGCCCTCTCATCAACAAGTGCATCATGTACATCTGCATAAAAAATGGAATGATATGCATCATCATGTGAATCTATACAGGCTGAGAAATTACCTCTTTTGAACCAACACTTGACTATCCACCTATAAATGAGGTAGCAATGTGTCATACACATCCTTGGAGCTAATTGATGTCTCCTTAGTACATGAAAGTAATGGTTGAATTGGATCTTCCACAAGACAACATCACGGCTAACCAAGATTCATTTAGTCTATGGATGACACACATGATAGCGTTTCCTTTCATAACTATAGAAAAAAGAATACATTTCATCGCTTTGTCATCCTATTTCTTGCATTGTTGTTCAAGCACTAATGCATATGCCAAACAACCAAAGACACACAGATGAGCAACAGATGGCTTGTGACCATGCAATGCCTCATATGAAGTGATAGAGTGCAGTGCTTTGGTAGGACACCTTTTAAGTACATATGTTGCACACATAACACGCTCAAGCTAGAAGTTATGTGGTAACGCATAACAAATTTTTGACTATACACCTTTCCATCTCCATGAGAGACCTATTCTTTGTTTTAGAAACTCCATTTTATTGAGGTGTATATTTCATTATACATTGTTATTTTATCCCACATTCAGCCAAACATGCATTAAAGTTAGAAGACATATATTCCCCCCCCAACCAAAAAAGAGAGTTCCCAATTCACATGCTGACAAATTTTAGTCAAAACCAGAAACTATTTGAAGCACATAAACACTTTATACTTTGCTTTCAATGAATACACCCACGCATGCCTAGAAATGATGAACAAACTGCAATTTCTGAGTAGCTCTAGTTGAACCATCATTTCAGAGGAGGAATGCTGCATTTTGCCCAAAATATAGGCTTCACAGACATGTTTACCAGATGCTTCAAGTTTGGGTAGAGAGGACACCATTTCAGATTTTTGTAGGCGTAGCAAACTAGCAAAGTTGAGATGATCAAAGTATGCATGCCAAACCTTTGCATCTGTGAAAACTTGAGAATCCTAAATTGCACATGCTAAATCATTTATAGATTTTTCATAGTCTATGATATTTTAAAGTGCATGACATACAATTCCAAAAGCAATAATAACATTGCCATTTGACAAATCATGAACTCTACATCTATCATCAACAAATTTGACAACCAAGTCGATCTTCGCTAATGCTGAAACTAACTACAGATTTTTCTTGATCCATTGCACAAAAGAAGCATCTGAGAATGTGAAAGAACTACCATCAGTAATAGTCATAATGATCTTATCAATGACATGATAAGAGGAGTTGTTGGTGCATATAATAGTATTCCTTGTAGGGGCAGGCTCAAGTGGACTAAACAGACTATGCTGCGGGGTAATATGTTTGGTTGCCCCATTTTCAAAGTACCAAACATCTGAGTCTATTGCAGACATACACTGTTCATGAGAAGATGGTTCATAGCTGCAAAGAGTAGTAAATACCCATTCTTCATGCTGCACAAGATTTGGAGAATTTGTTTGAGTTGTAAAGGCCTTTGTAACAACCATTTGAGCCTCCTTTTTCTTTGCCTATTTTGCAGCCAATTTTGTACAAATCTTTATGATATGTTCATTTCTCTTAGAGTATTTGTAGAATTGTTTGTGCTTTTCTATTTTCTCTTCATCTGTTTCTTCATTTTTTGATTATGCAAAATTAGCAAATTTTTGCTTACTAGTAGATGAGCTCCATTTACCTTTGCCCTTCTAACTAGCTAAAGAAACTTGATATGCAACATGCATAATGGACCTATTCTACCTTGAGTGATCTTCTTGCAATAAAATGGAGACTAAATCCTCAAAGGTTAAGGCATTTGGATTGCCTTTCATCTTCAACCAAAGAGTAGAAGCAAAACTTTGATATGAATCTGAAAGAACAAGAGTGGTCGACACAAGTGAACTATCTAGCACGATTGCATTTCTAGAAATCAATTGCTCTTTCAAATCTTTGATCTTTATAAAAAATATGTCCATATAATCTCCTTCATTCATATGCTTAGTGTCCAACTGTTTTTGGAGGTAAGAAACACAAGCCTCATTTCTTGCTTGGTATAAAGTAGTAAGTGTAGCTCAAGTATCCTTTGTTATTTTATAAGGGATAATGGCACGTTTGATAGACGAAGCTATCAATGCATGTGCCTAAGAATCTTTTCCATTCCATCAAAGTTTCTCTAAAGTAGGTGCAATGGGAACCAAAGCATGAATAGGAACCTAAAGATCATCATCTTCAATGCCACCTGCATCGCCTTCAATAACTATATTCATAGGTGTAATATGTCATTTTTCAACACCCTACACAACATTCCACAGTCCATTTGCCACCAATACATGAAACATCATATATGCCCATAATGGATAATCGATGCCATCCTACTTGTCTTCAATAGCCAACATATGGAATACATCATTGCTGTCAATGATGGCCACTAACCAAAATACCTTGATGCAAAGAAATGATTGTATATTAAAACATGAACAAAACTACCATATCAAGCTCTACTAAACCTATAGTAGACTTTGAGTCGCTTGTACTGGCGAACCAAAACCTAAATATATGTTTGGAACAAAAGGATGAACTTGCCTACGTAAGCACTATGATAGTGCATTTGGGGGCCAAAATGAGCTCAGATCAATATTTGTACACCATTGAGCGAAGTTGTTTTGAACTCCTAATCACTTTGAGTATGCTCACCAATTTTCATGTGATTCTGAGACTTTGATTGGAGGGGTGTTGACGATGCCCTAGATGAAGAGGCGACCTACTCTGATACCAATTGTTGGAGTTTGAGGTCAACAAAAGCACATAAACAGCACAAGGAAGAAGAAGAAGCTTGGAGCACAACACACAATAGTGAATGAATCACCAAGTGAATGTACAAAGATAAGTGACCTGTTAGGATTATAGGTGTATATACAAGCAGGGGAAAAACCCTCATTTAAGAGGAAAAGAGTGCCATGGCAGTCCTAAGTGTGTTCACACATATCACTACTAAAATATGTCAATAGTTTAGATTGTGGAATTACCCATTAGCTCAAAGATTATCCTAGTCTTCAAGATGAGTGACAATGGTTTCCTCCCCCTACCAATTGCCTGGTGATCTTGAGTTGATTGAGACCAAGGAATCCGATGAAGTTTCAATCTAGGTTATCACTAGAGCTCAACATACAAAGGAGGCCAAAGACAAGGATAAAGGGGCATACCTACCTGTTGGTGAAAGGAGAAGGAACATCGAGAAAAAGAGAGTGAGAAATGAGAGCTAAACAGATGAAAAAGCGAATCAAAGAGGTAGAGAATCAAATCAAGTAAGCTCAAAAGGAAGCCAAAGTCGCCAACAAACAAAGTGCAACGCTTGAACGAGTGGTTCATTTGGCTACATCCGCAAAGCAACACATGATGCATATTTGACTTGAATCCGATCTTTGCAAAGCGTAGAAAATATTATGTGTGTCTTAATCCAAGAACGTGAATCAAGGTGATTTTTTCAAACACATTTTCTCTTAAAATTGAATCTTGAGAGATGAAGACAAAATCAAAATCATATTTGTTACTACCACATCTTCATAGAACAAGAGCACATACGATAAAAAAGGATGTTATATCCACAAAGTGAGCAATTGGTAGGTATGATGTCTTGCACAGGACCAATTGGTATGTATGCTTGCCAAATTACTACTAAAAGTAGGAAATTATTTCATAAATAGGCATTTTTACATGTATTTCAAGAAAGAATTAGGAAAGACAAATCTGAGGAGGAGACTAGAGAAGATCCATATGACCACCAACCCATCTCGATTTCATATCTACAGCTATACTTCTATTTCAGAGGTATTGAATAAACGTTAGAATCCCTCAACATTTGAATTGTAAGATATGAATGCTATTACAGGGACAAGAAGAAGAAGCATTTGGGTAGCACCCTCAACCGACTAATTATGCCTTAAAAATTATATGGCTAATCATCCAAACGTACACTAAAGTTTACATCCATGGAATACTAAGGTGTACCTAGAGTCTATCTTGCTACCCTTCACACAAATGTTCCACGGTTATTATTCATATTGTGGATAGATGTCATTGTTACAGTAGAGGAGGCCTAGGCTAAACATGCTATGAAAAGTTGTACCCTAGGAACACATACTATGAACAGAAAACAATTGTAAACATTCTCTCTTTTATATCTTAAAAAACTAAATTTAACTCATTATTCGTTGGATCATACATTAAGAATGATCTCTCGCATGTATAAAACCAATTCATTCTGTTCTCTAATGTCCTTTTGAACAAGATTTGAGAACAAGATTTGAAGCTCTCTAGGACCTCATCAGTACTCTTTTTCTATTTCCGTAACAAAAACACGTTATTTGATCTTCGTAAATTTTGAACCCTCTTAACATGGGTATTTAAAAGGAAAACGGTGGCCCGTTTAGAAATTTTGATCTTAAACTCCATTCCAGATCAAAGATTTCGTATAGGAATGCCCAATCATATTGAAGTTAAACATATTTTTGTCATGCATATCATCGTTAAGAGAACAGAGAAGTACAAATATTCATGTTAGCTGACGGTCCCCTCTTTTATTCAACAACTAAGAAGAATAAGTTTTTCAAATAATAATAGATAGAGATCATTAAACAATAATGTCTCACCTAATACTATTATTTTCAGGCTATAATCTAGACGGTGTACCAAAGGTCGTCCCAAAATTTGCTCCAATGGAACTTCATAAAGATCCATCATGTATATGGATGCAAAACAAAACAACATTGTCGGTGCACGCTAGTTCAGTTGGTTTGAGCCCTTGCCTCTTTGATTCCTTGGAGCAGACAAGAGGAGATTGATCTATGTCTTAGATTAGATTATGATGTTTCTTATTCGATTATGATGTTTCATGTTGGATTATGATGTCTAATGTCTAATGAACATACATCTTAGATTGAGGAGAGGAGGATTATTGTGTCTGATTTCTAATGAATATGCACATCTTAGATTGGGGGAAGAGGATGTAAAATTGTTTCAATATATAAATGATCCTTAGCCAAAAGGAGTAAGGTGGTACAAGGACCAAAATGGAGGAAATCTTAGAAAAACATAAGGTAGATCTCAATATTAGATTTACACATAAATGGTGTATCGTGTGGACTTGGATTAGGCAGATTTTCAAACCTTTTAATTGAGATAAAGGAGGCTATTTGCTATAGTAAATTCCTCATCATTTTATCTAGACCAATGACAAAGCAGAGAAGCTATGCAAGGCTCCATTGTAGTGTGACAAATATTTTAAGACTAATTTGTCCATAGTTTCCCTTCGTTAGATCCAGAGTTCTTGACAACAAACTCTATTTCGGGAGGCAATAGAGTGCTTGAGAGCTGTCCAGAAGGGTATTAAGGGGTAGGGATGTAATAAAGTAATTCTATGATCCAAGGGTCTCGCCGGTTCAGACAAGTATGAGCAAAGATCTCGAGTTTAGACTTGCTAGGAGGTCTTGTGGTCATACAAGCGATCCACTTAGCTTAGTGGTTAAGTCTCAAGGATGTGAAGGAGGAGGTTTTGAGTTCAACCCCCATGGGGAGCATGGGGAGAGTGTTTTGCCCAAAGAGCTCTAGAGCCTTCTAGAAGCATCCACTTGAGTTAAATCAAGTTGACTGGGACACTTGGTGCACATGCAATTACATGGCTGACACATGGATGGTTAGTATCCACCTGTCCAAGAAGGCAGTCCCCTGGAGAGAGCTATATATAGAGGCATTTGGTTGGGAGGAGAGTCATCTCTCTAGCACATGGTGGTCGTAATCTTTAGGTTGTTGCATTGGTATAGAGCCTAAGCTTTCATGGAGACCTTGTGAGGGATTATCACCTTCTTTTTAAGTTCTTATGGAAATCTCCATATGATTTTCATTGTCTTTTTTACACGGAGCATATTGCTCCTTTGTCTTCGAATCCGGACGGGAATAATTCTCTCTATTGTAAGTTCGGTAGCAGAGATTAAAAGTTCTTATGGAAATCTCCATATGATTTTCATTGTCTTTTTTACACGGAGCATATTGCTCCTTTGTCTTCGAATCCGGACGGGAATAATTCTCTCTATTGTAAGTTCGGTAGCAGAGATTAAAAGCTTTTATCCCATCTTGAGCACGGCGGTTTGTGGGGTTCGATCGCAAGACCTCACGGAGAGAACAAAATACTTTAGCCACGAATGCAAGGACCAGATGAATAGCACGCATTGTATGCAGTACATCCTTATCTGTTTAATTGGTTTCCTCGCTGCCCAAACAACAACGCCTACTACTGAACTCCATCACAAAGCCCCCACGTTCTTTCCTGTCTTATTTCGAATCAAAACCATATGAGAGTTTCATCGTCTTCACCCATCAAACTAGCAGTTTTGGCTTGCATCCTTTCATGGTTATACTATCGTTACTCCGTCATTCTGAAGATTTAACAGAACTCTATGCTGTTATAAGCCACATCAAAATGGTGTTCCTCAAATGATGCCATGCAGGAATAGAACCCGCAACCTCGACTTGCAGTAACTTCTCTTGTCCAAAAGCAACAGATAGTTGTTAATTATATTGTAAATATATTATAGAGTGCCTAGAGTATTGGAGAGACTCACATGCAACCAAAATGATGTAGAAGCTCAAAAAAGAGGTTCTTAGGCGGTGCTTTTCGGGTTTTGGCTTGCATCCTTTCATGGTTATACTATCGTTACTCCGTCATTCTGAAGATTTAACAGAACTCTATGCTGTTATAAGCCACATCAAAATGGTGTTCCTCAAATGATGCCATGCAGGAATAGAACCCGCAACCTCGACTTGCAGTAACTTCTCTTGTCCAAAAGCAACAGATAGTTGTTAATTATATTGTAAATATATTATAGAGTGCCTAGAGTATTGGAGAGACTCACATGCAACCAAAATGATGTAGAAGCTCAAAAAAGAGGTTCTTAGGCGGTGCTTTTCGGGCTTCAGTTCACGATGTTAGCGACAAAAGACATCGCAGCTCTTCAAAATGATGGATGCACGATTCGAACCTGCGCTTGCAAAGCCCATTTGATTTCTAGTCGAACGCCTTAACCACTCGGCTAGGCTCTCAACTTTACATGATATACAGGGCCTAGGATTTGACCTCGTGTGCATTGGAAGAGACCTTCATGCCTTGATCATGAGGTTGTCTGCTATTAGCAATTGTTCTCAGAACAATGTTAGGCGAAGAGCCTTTCAACACCAAATAAGAATAGCTATTCTTAACTATTCTTTGCCATATCCAAGATAATGTGAACGAAGTGAAGCATCCTCTATTATCCATACTTCATCCTAAGGCAAAGGATGGGTGCTACCATAGGTATAGTCCATGGAAGTCTTCATTTCTTCAAAGGACAAGACATGACGAAATAAAGGTCTTCAGGATGAAGTAATAGCTCTTCCCAAGGATCAATGGAAGGATGAAGCTATGATCAAAGCTAAGTATTTTCCAGTTTTTGATTGGCCTTAAAGCTTGATTTATCTTGTTTGCATTATTCTACTCTTAATCTTAGATGCACATTGAAATAGCCAAGATTTCAATCGATTAAGTCTAGATTAAGATAATGAAACAATCCGCTTCTCATTCCAATCATTAATTTGCATTAAGGAATGACTTGGTTTAAAAAAGGATCCTTGTGCATCAAAGAATGTGTTTTGGTAGTTTAATTCCAGATTTCCTTGCCATTGAGTAAGATTTTTATTGCACCTCAAGGATATGTTTTTATATCATAGTGCATTAGGACAAAGGAAAAGGATATACATGCATCAAGATTGCATGATATACATTCTTAGTACAAGGAAAAGTCATGCATCAAGCTCATGCATGATTGTTGCATTATTTTTTGGGCATGCAAAGAACATGCACGCATATGCATGTGAGCATATGCATTTGCATGTAGACACATGCATTTGCATGATAAAATGGGATGTTGTTTGCAAGTAGATATAAAAATGTACTCTCTTAGTATTTAGCTTACTTTATAAAGCTCATGGCTTGACATTAGGGAAGACAAAGGACTAGTTAGTTGCAAAGAAATGATAGTTCTAGTTTTCAACTCAAGTAATTAGTCGATTCCTTCCCAAGTTGATACTTCCTTATCAAAAATAGATACTTAATGACCATTAAGTATGTTTGATGTCTTACTAGGTATAACTAAGCACTAGGAGAAAGTTAAGTATTAAATTCTTTTGATGACCAAGAAAATTTAATTACTTGCAAACCTTTTGCAATGTATGATGACTCTAAGTCTCGTATGTACTTAGGGAGTCATGAAGATAAGCTTATAATGATTTCTCTAAGTATAGGTGATATTTAGAAAGTCATGCGGATAAGCTTTAGTTGATTAGTTAGGTAATTAGCATCCCAAGATTGGATGATAACTTCAAGTTCCATCAGCACTCTTCTATTTAGAAGATCTCGAAAGTTCTAAGAAGTTTCTTTGTGGTTTCAAGATTCGTATCTCTCGATGATACCTCGATAAGTGACTTTTAGGAATTGAGATATTTCCTAAAAGAGAAACACTAAAATGAAGGCAAAACCTCTTTAAGATATAAATGTTTTGCCAAGATGTAAAGGTGCCAAGAAAAAACCTATGAAGCTTTAGTTTTCATTTGATTTCATCCCAAGGAGTGATGGAAATCAAAGGTTGAACCTCAACATCAATTGATCTTTGACATCAATAAGAGGATGGTAGGTTCTATAGCTGCATCTCTGGTAAATGATGCAACTAGCTAAGCAATATTTAGGAAATAAAATAAGTTCCTAAGGATTTGAAGCAAGTGTGAACTTTTCATTTAGGAATAGAAACTTCCAAGAAATGGATCTCCAATCCATGAACTTTTTCTAAATAAGCTATAAAGTTCAAAAGTTATGTGTTCATAGTAGGATTACTATTGGATCAATCATCAATAGATGCTTGGACTTTAAACATAATTTTGATTGGTGAAACATGCTTAAAGGACTCTAGTAACATCTAAAGATTGAACAATAATAATGAATCTTGTATCAAACTCAAGAATAGGAGTCAATATCACATAAATGAAAGTTAAAACTTAAACTTTCATAGTGGCATGGGAAACCATATCCAAAAGGTGATATTTAGTCTCTAGTTTGATACCGTTAGGAAATGAATACAATTGTATCAGTAAACCTTCTAGATATAGTTTGAAAGAATTTCTTTCAAAATTGCAAAAGATTCCATGATGAATCATGTGCACAAGATATTTGATTCCCTAGAAGGAATCTCAAGTCTTTGAAAGAATAACATTCTTCCAAGTATTGAGAATGAAGTTATTCATACTCTTTAAACCATAAGTAGTTCCCTAGACGTCCCAAACCACCAGAAGTGGTACTTAAATTCCAAATTGATATAACCTAAAGGTATATCAAAGATTCTTAATTTTGGAATATGAGAGGCATTAGTGTATGCTTGGACTTAAGTAAGGAAAAGATCTCTTAAAATCATGCATGTAATCAAAGAAGCTTTAGATAGTTCAGGAGATCTTAAAGATAAAGACTAAGTCTTTATTCTAGTCGCAAGATCAACCACACTTGATCAAGCTTGGCCATGATTGTCCAAAAACGTGCGATTAGAACTACTCTGAAGATTGCCCAAGTATTGGCAATAAAAAATTCCTTTTGGGATATATTCACTCAAGTTCCATTTATCCAATGAAAAAATGTGAAAACAGTAAGCTATTCCAAGTCTGAACAGAGAGAAGAAATTCCAAGAATGTAGTCTACAACCGTGAAGATGGTACTTAAGTCTATGGAAGGTAAAACATAAGTGTTTGCCTATCCTTAAAAGGATTTTGGTACAAATCGAGAGAGCATGAGCGGATGCTTCGACTTAGGCAATAGAGAGATTCGTATAAAAGTCCCAACCGGGGTAGGTACCTAAAGATTAAGTAAGTAAGGAATCTAAAGACAAGAATTCAAAAGCTCTTGTCACTACAAATTGGTCAAGGATAAACCAATTGAACTTGAATCTATGAAAATTTAAGTACTGGGAATTCTGATTGGTTTTCATTTGAGAACCCTAGCAAAGAAGGATGGATGCTCCATTAAAAGGTTTTTTAAATTTCTCAAGGAAAGCACAATCATGACAGGATCATGTGAAGGGATCAAAAACCTAGAAAATGTAGTTAGAGGTAATGCCTGAAACTTCAAAAGTCTTGTAAAGAATTGAAGCAAGAAGGTACTCTATCAAGAGATGTTTAGACTTTAGGATAAATTTCACTCACTCATCAATGTAAGTATAAAATAGCGTGGTATGGGACACTAGATTTTATACTCAGATTGATGTAGGAAAGATGGTATGGGACATCAGACGGTGAGATGATGATTATCTCTTAGTCCTAGATTAGATCTTGAAGTTAGGTTTGATCCTCAAGGAAATTAAAACTTCAAAGATGGAGTTTAATTCAAGAAGGATAAAAGTAGTATCTCAAGATACTTCAAGATAACTTCAAGATAACTTCAAGATAAAGGAAACAGAAGATATGAAGTAAGTAACTTCCAACATCTTCTTAAGACACTTCAAGATAAAGTGTTATTAAGTCGGAAATATTTCATAAATTTCTAAAAAACAAAAATTGGCTTTTGATTTTGAGTTGATCCTTTCAACTAAGGATTTGATTGACTATGTCAAATATCAAGTTCCTAGTGTTACTTGGTAAATTCACTCTTTTGACTCAAAGAAATACACAAGAATTGCATTCACAATAAGGAGTCAAAAAGACTGAATATAACTTAGTCTCAAGTGAAGCATTATTTGAATACAAAATTCATCAACAAAACCTCAGTGGGTCGACACACTGATGTTGGTAACCCCACTAGTATCTTGTGGTTGAAGGATGTTTTCTAATTGCTTTGAATCTTTTTGAGAATCCGGATTATTTCTCTTAAAGATAGAAAAAAATGCTTCAATACCCTTTTGAAACAGATCTTTGAGAAGTTATAGTCCTCAGTCATCTAGCTTTGACTCATAGTGAGCTAACATATCTTCGAAGTTTGAATTGGTTGTACTGAGTTTTAATTATTTCTTTTTGCTTTTCAGATCTTTTGGAATTGGCTCATATATGGTATTTGATTCCTTTTGCAAAAGACCAGGGTTAGCTAGTTAGAACGAGATAACTAAATTAAAACATCCTAGATAGATGTTATGTACAAGAACCTTTTCAATCTTCAAAAGATAATAAGTCTAAGTGGACTTATTTATTGGAGTTTGCTTCAAGTCATAGCATAAATGATTTCCTAGAGTCCCGTATACTCTAGAATAGAGAAGTTAAGAATTGCTCAATAGATTAACAATTCCCTAGAACTTTAAGCTAAAAACTAGTCTTTGAGAAATGTGTCCTAAGATTGGACAAATTTCATTGCGAATTTGTATTGGGCAAGATATAGTATGGTTGACTCAAAGAAAATGGTAACTTTCTCTTACAGTTTACATAGGATTTTTAAACCATTAGGAAAAGTAGTCCTCTAGTCGGGTTAAAAAAATCAAGTAACTGTTGGATCAAAGTAAACCATTGTACAAACATCTAAGTTAGATGTTTGGGACAACCAAACTTCCAGTTCTCCAAAATAAATTCAAGTGAATCAAGAGTTCTCAAAATCTTACAAGGGATAAGAGTTCCACCTTTATTACTAAGTCCATGCACGAGTTATGCTTAGAAATGGACTAGTAATTTGAATCCACCTAGTTCACATGTTTGTGCCTAGATCACATCCAGAAACTGTGAATGGGCCAGGGATGTGTTTAGATCCACCCTTATTATTCTTTCACTAGTTTGTACTTTGTCCAGTTCATCAAAGTGCAACATAAGACAACATTTTGAATCATTTGGGCAGGGATTCCACCACAGAGATGAGACATGTTCTTCCAGTTTTAAAACATGACCATGTTCTTCCAGTTTTAGAACATGAGGCTCGGGGGTTGTCTATAGTATGTATATAGCTCTATTTTCGAGGACGAAAATATTTTCCAAGGGGGGAAGAATGTAATAAAGTAAGTCTATAATCCAAGGGTCTGTCCGGTTCAGACAGATGTGAAAGCGGACACCATTTGGTCATCCGTGAGTATGACCAAAGATCTCAAGTGTAGACTTACTAGGAAGTCTTGTGCTGATGTGAACAAGTGATCCACTTAGCTTAGTGGTTAAGTCTCAAGGATGTGAAGGAGGAGGTCTTGGGTTCAACCCCCATGGGGAGCATGGGGAGAGTGTTTTGCCCAAAGAGCTATAGAGCCTTCTAGAAGCATCCACTTGAGTTAACTCGAGTTGACTGGGACACTTGGCGCACATGCAATTACATGGCTAACACATGGATGGTTAGTATTCACCTGCCCAAGAAGTCAGTCCCCTGGAGAGAGCTATATATAGATTCATTTGGTTGGGAGGAGAGTCATCTCTCTAGCACATGGTGGTCGTAATCTTTAGGTTGTTGCAAGGGAGAACCTAAAAGGAAATATACAAAAGAAAATTTGGGGATATTTCAAAAAACTTACTGTAGAAAGACCTCATAATCCTTAGGAATAAGATTGAAGAACCATAAAAACAAGCCAATGTTTCAATACGCTATGAGTTATGTAAAGCAAAAGCATGAATGGAGTCATGATGATAAGCCTACCTTGTAGCTCTCTCTAAATATCTGGTAATTTCTATCTTTCAATATTGAAGCATGTTTTGAAAGAAAAGTCCATCTATCCTCATCTTTACTGGATTTTTTCTTGAAAGTACATAAAATTTTCAAATGTCCATTGAGTGGTAGTTGAACCTAGGCAATCGATCCCATTCAAGACATATCACTACACCACACCCAATTGATTCTTTACTTGTTTTTTGCAAGATAGTACAACTACAAACTTATATCATGAAGTCTTGTTTTACGTAACTCATCCCAATGCGCACGAATATCAATAAAGTTTCCGAGGACCTCCTCCCTTTTGCGCACAATCGATAAATGTGTAGCCCTATGAACGTTCACTTTAATCCATTTTATACGTCTTTCTCATTCTTCAGCACACAATTTGACGTTGTTTGCACAAATGCACACTTCACACTTCACATTTGAAGGATTTGTTTTTGACAGAAATGGCAGTTGACTTCTTTTAATTGATTGCACTTATGGTATGATAACAATTGTCATGAGGATTTTCCGAACAACAAACTCGCACATGTCTTTCATCAATTGAAAAAAGAAAATCTATGTACAAGCTTTTAGATGTTAAATTGTTTCTCACACTACCTGCATGTGATAAACCAGATATGGCTACCTTGTAATTCTAAATCTTTTTCAACTTATCATCATTAAAGCAAAAATATTCATATTTTTTTAACGAACAAAAAATATAATAAGTCTTAGGAAGCTAGTAGGTTATGGGGGAGTGTGTAAAAATAGATACGATGGTTATAAATCGAAGCATGACATCAAGATGAGTAAAGATGACACAAATGATTAGAGGCTATATTTTTCATGGCTACTTTCTGATCTTGTGATTCTTTTCTTGAGTGATTCTATATCGCCAATAGTATGCAAGTTGTCGAAATAATGTGAAATGCAATAATCCTTCCTTCCCATCAGAGTAGAAAATGTAGAAATGATGTATGTAGGTTCATTAAGTCCTAGTGTATCCTACGAGTTGACAGAAAATGTAGAAATGATGTATATAGGTTCATTGAGTCCTAGTGTATCCTATGAGTTGACTCATAGGCTTAACCAACATTGAAAAGGTTCAACTTGAGATTGGTCATGCTCATTTCCTTTTCTCTTTGGAATAATTTCTTTCTTTCTATATTGGCATTTTGTCTTTGGCTAGCCTCTTATTCATGGGATGCTTCCTTTTCTAAAAGGTGAGGTGTGAATATGTCAAGTACTATGAAGAAGCTTTTATGTCACTCTTGGTGACCCGTGGCTGTGTTTGAACAACATCAGTTTAGGGGTGCACTTTTTTTAACCATTTCTAATGTGCTCTACCTATAAACACAATAATAGGCCTATACACATAGTGGAATAAAACCATTGATAGGGGCCTAGGAGAACTCTACCAATCCCCAAGAAGATATATTGGAAATCATACTATGGTAAAAAGCCTGCTGGGATTTGAATGGTGATAGAGATTGCTTATTCTCCTACACTTCCTATGCGAATACTTGATCAAAGGTGCCAAATTACCAGCGCTAGATTAGTGTGGACCTACCCTACAAAGATATTTGGATGGATGTTTCTTATCATGAGTAATTGTATCGACACGTAAACAAAATACATGTTTCTATCGCCTATTCTATTCTATTCATAAGGTAACATATTTATGTGCCTTTTGTAGGCATACGATTAACCAAGATATTGGTTGAGTTACAACCTAGAAAATCACAACCGATTTTTTTTTCCTTTAAAGGAAGTTCGATCATTGACGTCAATGCTATTCCCGGTTAGGTTGAAATAAATTGAAAGTAAGATGAAGGGGGGACATAGCACCCATGGGATCCCCCAATTCCACAAAGCAGGGGTTGAATGCTTTGCAAGTATAGCGATATAGTGGCTGAAGACTTGCTAAAGTAGATGCTTGAAGGAATGATCCTAAGATCAGATGAGATAGCTAATTTGAACTAGGTAGCCCAGGGCCCAATGGTCCCCTCAAGGGGTTGGTTTTAACATCTCACACCACTTAAGTAGTTAGGGGTGTCTAATTGTAGCTCGAGAGGTTGAACCTCCATCCTCAACCTTGAGAGGCAAAGAGCCAACTAAATGAGCTAACTTGCTTGAAGGGGTTGTGATTAGCTCAATTGAACTACTTCACATAGATTCTGTGTTCAAAACATGTGGATGTCGCTCATACATACCTGACCTTCTTGGCCCTTGTCCTCATCGTCACAGGTATACGAATGATAAGCTATCCAAAGCCGCCTTAAAACATAACATCATTACTGATGGAATGCCTTAATATTTCGCTAATTTCTCTCTTCGGATCATCAACTCCTCTTTTCAAGCTTTGATACTAAACGAACCTGCATACATGCAAGACATGAAGCTTGACATGGCATCATGCATGTGCCGCACAGATGATGGGGAGTCTTCGCACAAAGTTTTGTATGTGCCTCCACTGGTTTCTCGGTGATTTGATATAGTGTATCCGGTCGTTGGGTTAGGCGTGCATCTGCCTCCTCTGTGTGACTATGCCGGACTATATACCACGCTGGCGTTTTCTTCTTCGTTTCATAAATTAGTGGTTATGCACGTCTTGATCCTTCAGCGCGCTGCGCAGGGTGTACCGTGTACCTCCATGAGCGAACAAGAAGCTTGACATGAAAACCGGAGCTCTCTGACGGGAGCGCAATGCGCTTTGACTTCTGGTAATAGCCAGATGACGTCTTCTAGAGTCGTAGCCTGTAGGCTCTCCTTTTCTCTGATAAAAAATTCGAACGATCCCGTGAGAATAAATTCAAAGGCATGTTTTGCAGCTACAAGTAGGCATTGGCATGCTCACTTTTTGAATACAGAAGACCCACCTCTACTCGTTATCAGAGCACGCACCGGCCTTTCTAATCTGTCTTGTCTTCTGCAAGCATTTGAGTGATACCGCCGATACGATGCGCTCGATACAATTGATGGTAGAAGCGACTGAAGATTAAGTCATAGAAAGATAATGTTCTGAGATTAAGTCATAGAAAGATAATGTTTAGAGTGTTCCGCATCTGAGTGCCATGGTATGATGTATGTATATATACCACAACCTCTTCTACGAAAGAGAAGAGTGTGACCTTCTTCTCCAGTTCTGGTTTCTGAGCAGGAAGTATCGGAGCTCCTTTGCTTCACACGCTTCAGTTTTCTTGCAGCTTGCTTCGCTGCGCTGAAGGGCTCAGATCCTGGCTATGGAAAGCAAGGGAAGAATCTAGTTCCTGTTCGACAGTTTCATCTCTGTTCATATAGGCATGCTACTCGTAAGCTCTCCTAAGCAAGTTATCTTCTGATCTCCTTCGTCTTCATGCTCGCAGTTCCACCTCCTTTCCTGCCTTAGCTACACCTTAATAAAAATCGCGCAATCATGTAAATTAGCTCAACCCCAGTACAACCATCAACCAGAAAAAACCAAAAAAAAAAAAGCCAGATAATCCTAGTTTCAGAATGTAGCTCGAGTGATCAACAGAGGAAAGGGGGTTCTGGAAACCTCTGTTCGGAGCGGTGACGCCGTCTGTAGTGGCCAAAATGCACAGCATTTTGTAAAGATCACGGTTCGTTAGGCGCAATGGCGGAGGGATATCATCAGGTGGGTGCTTCAACTCCTTCGACACCACAGACCCCGCTCACACCGTTGCCGCTGTTAGTGACGTCGCGGCCACAATCTGGGGACGCAAAACAGGAAACAGCCGCCCAAAAGCTTAAGTTGAGCTCATGCTTATCCATTGATAGCTGTGGCCTGGCTCACGACGAGATGGACTTCCCGAACGCATGCGCTCATCCTCCATTACCGTCAGTCTCTCTCACGAGAAAGGTCTCTCTCTCTCTGTTGCTTTCCTGTACATTGTTTTCTTTCTTTCTGTGCATTAGTTTCATGTATTGAATGATGAGGACGCTGTGTGCAAGCTACAGCGATCTGAATCGCTGCTCAAGCAGGTCGAATGTGCATTATTTTCTTGCATTGAATGATGAGGACGCTGTGTGCAAGCTATGGCGATCTGAATCGCTGCTCAAGCAGGTCGAATGTGCATTATTTTCTTGTATTGAATCATGAGGACGCTGTGTTGCAATCTATGGCGATCTGAATCGCTGCTCAAGCAGATCGAATGCCTTGTTTAGGGGGGAAAGTCAATTGTGCACTGCAGATACACCGCATTTGGGATCTGTGTATAGCCATTTCTCACAGTACGCCGTTCCTTTGACACGAGTTTATGCTCTTCTTCTGATATTAACTATCAAAGTTTGATATTGATGTGGTCGGAGCTTTTGATGAATAACTGTATTAAGGACGATCTATACTCTTCTTATAACTACTAAGTTACATGGGCGTGATGTTGGGACTTCCGTATAACATCGCCAAGATCTTCATGTGATTTAAGTCTAAACAAGTGATGCGGTGAAAGCTTGATAAGCAGGATTCCATCTACGCTGATCAGAGTGTCAGCCTTTTTTCCCGTTTTCAAAGGAAGTTCTATCTTTCCATTAGGCAATGGCAATTATACAGACTAATGCGAATACTTTGCTTTCCCAGTAATCACATTAGCCGTCCTTTTCGCCGTGAGCTAAATTCTTTCTATGATCTTGTGAAGGTCGCGGCAGAGTTTTTGGGGACTTTTATATTGATATTCATCGCCACAGCAGCGGTGATTGTTGATGAGAAGACGGGAGGCTCTTTGACCATTATAGGGAACTCAGCATCGGCAGGCTTGGCGATAATGGTTGTGATCCTTTCTGTGGGACATCTCTCAGGAGCCCATGTCAATCCCTCCCTCACCATCGCTTTTGCAGCGTTGCGACATTTTCCGTGGATCCAGGTCACTTCCATGCACCGTCTTCACTGTTTATTATGTTCTCCATTTCAGATGACCATTGTGTTTAAGTTATTCTGTCTTACATCGGTGAATCTGAATATGTCAAGGTCAGGTTCCTGCATACCTCGCTGCGCAGATCGTGGGTTCCATATGTGCCTCCTTTGTGCTAAAAGGGATATTCAATCCATTTCTTCATGGAGGAGTTACTGTTCCGCATTCAAGTACAGTGCAATGCTTCTTCATTGAATTCATCATAAGCTTCAATCTCATGTTTGTTGTCACTGCAGTGGCTACCGACACTCGAGCTGTAAGATTGCGAGCTCTTTTAAGTTCTTTTGTTAAATATATTATTCTCGTTTCTTTTTACTTCTTTGCTACTGTGTGTATGCTTTGGATTAGCCATTTAATGCAAATTTGAAATGACTACCATAGTACCATGACGTGGATGCATTGGAACTCCTAATCATAGTACATTTAACTGAAGGGCAACCTTATGTTCTCAATAGATATGAATAAAGGCGCACATTACAGGTTGCTTAAATATTGTGTATTTCAGCTCCTGTCTAATCGATGGAGGCTCCTCATTAGTAATTTTATGAAAGTCTGGGTCATGTCTACAAATGGCGTTATACCTCGAAGCTTCTGATTTTACTACAGATCGGGAACGATAAGTACTTTTAAACGTGTACATGAGACGCGGCTTCCAGCTTGAAAATGTTACATTAGGTTCATATAGCCTGGCGACACAGTTGGCCTCAAATGTTTACATCACACCAATTTGGTGAGACGGCCTCCCCCCTCGGAACGACTTTGCAGCCCTCTGACAACAAATTCGCTTTGGCGATCTAGGTTATTCAAGTTCAGCCAATAATATCTCGCGCGCGCGCGCGCACACACACACATATATATATATATATATATATATATATATATATATATATATATATATATATATATATATATATATATATATATATATATATATATATATATAAAGAGGAAGTTCTGCTAAAGCCTAATTTCATTTTGCTAAATTAATTGAAAGGACAATTCTATGAGTGATTCTATGAGTGAATGGGCAATAGTACTCATAGGACTTTGTGTATGTGTTATATCTGACTTTGTGAGGGTTACATTGTCCGAGCGTTACATTGTCCGAAGGTGACGTGAAAAAGATTGCTTGAAGGCAATCGCTTTAACTCATTTGAATTTACCGGAGGGTAATACATTGGCCTAAGCTCACAATTCTTCTACCTACGGCTCACAATTCTTCTATCATAGGGAGGGGTTGAACTCTCACCACCTTCCCCTCAGGAGGCAAAAGGCCGAACATGCTTCTACGGCTCTATGTAAAGTAAAGACGGCGACACCCAATTTTAATCGAGAAAAGTGTGCTGCCTTATTTGAACCACCCTTACATATGTAAGGAGAAGAGCATCTTTAATTTGATGTGTAGGCATGTGTGGCACATGCGTAGTAGGATGGATGTGTTGGCATGTGTGGTACATGCGTAGTAGGATGCACCGTATACCTGCTGTATAATGCTGGGCTCACACCAAACCATGGAACAAACATCCAAAATTGCTTTATTCCCGGTGGATGAAGAAGTGAGTAGTTCCGCCATATATGTCTTCACACATGCGACGGGACTGTAAAAGAGTAATTTTTATACCCTTCTTATGTGAGCATTTGAGATGGCAGAACAACTTTTTCTTATGTGAACACTTGAGATGGCGGAAGAACTTTTGTCTTTTATACGAGAATTTAAGGAGGCACAGAAAAAACGTATAAAATATTGACATTTGATATTAAACTATTAATGTTTTTTAAAATGGAGGTTCAGCCGAGGCCTACTCCCCCAGACTTTAACTTTGAAATTACAACTGTACAAGGAAGGGCATAGTACCCATGGGACCCCCCTTTTCTCACAAGAACAGGGGTTTACAACTGGGTTAAACGGCGGTCACAACTACCGCGGGGATGGTCAAACGGTGGCCAACAGCCACATACATCAGTTCCTGAAATTTATATGTCCCTACATGTTGCTGCCAGGGGTTGAACCCTCACCCCCGCCTCAAGAGGCAAGAGGCCCAACCACCAGGCCAGCGAACCGGGACTAAACTATTAATGTTTTCGCTGATTCATCAGTGGGCATTAATGGCTGAGCATGGGGTCGGTACACATTTCTTGAGTTTGTTCCATGAGTTGAACTCTTCCGCCGCCCTCTCATGATCTAGGTCTGTACTACTAAATAATACACATTCCTGTAGCAAATACCCTCTTTATGATAAATTCAGTACTTGTTTTTCTAGACAGGTATAGCGGATTTATAAGAGATTAACGTAAATGTGTATTACTTGACTACCTTAATGGCTATGGTTTTATACATTTTCTTACTACTTCTGGTTACTATAGAGCTGCTACCTTAAGTATTTAGTTTTACATTGAGCCTCAGAATCAATGGAACGCTCCCACTATGAGATGGCTTACTGCATTGGGAGCCAAAACATGAAAATATTCCTCTAGATTGATGTCAGGTGTTCCTCGTACGCATATATTGGTACAGCCAAGGCCAGAACTGCATTTCAAGGCTTTTAAGAGTCGTCGCATTCTTTGAATTACTCCATGTTTATTCATTTTTTTTTGAGAGTACAATGAATTGGAAATACACTCACACACCCAACCTTGTAAGGTAGAGGCATGCATCTTCGAGAAACTCAGAGATATGTCCAGCCAAGACTTGAACTCAGGACTTCTTCTCAGAGGCTCAAGACGTCAAGCCACTAGGCTACTCGGGCTTCTACATGTTTACTCAAATTATTCTCACTATTTTGCTCAGTCTTTGTCGGCTGTCTGATGCCTGAAATAAAAATTTACTAGAAAAAGACAGCCTGTTATTTTGTCATGTTGATTGTTCTGGCAAATTGAAGTATTGCAAAGATATTGTTGTAAGCTAATGTTTTCAGCCTCATCCTTGGACATTTGATGCCCACGCCTACTTTAGTGAGAAGTATATTATTGGATTGAAGCTATGAGTGATATGAGCTTAGGCAACCTGCATGTAATGAACAGCTTCTTATGCTCACGTTGGAAAATGGCTACATGGCCGCTTGTTCTTAGATACTAGAAGGATAGTTTCAAATTGAAGCTCATGAGACATCTCATCTATAGGCAAGCCTGAAAACGAACACACACACACACACACAGACACACACGGGCGCGCGCACAACGCACATGCACAAGCACACATACAAATACTCATGCACGTACACGGGGACATTCTCATGCGCACAGACAGATCTGTAGAAATGTCGTTAGATTTTGAGGGCCATCTCTGGTAAACGGGGCAATGCCTTATTCAAGCATGCCTACATCCGCGCATGATCATTGAACGAGAATAAACTGTCTACGGATTATCCTGTCTACTATTGGGCATTTTGCTTATTTAGACTAGACTAGATGATCATGTTAGATTTTCCTGAACGGAGGTTTAAAAGCAAAGTGTTGGTATTGCAATTTCCATGATTAATTTCCATCGCTAAACTTGGGGCAACCAGTTATCTTTCGGATGGCCATTTTAATTGCTCATGGCCTGTCAGGCTCTCACTGTAATATGGAGGATCCAATCATGGATATAAGTTTCTGATGCGTTGATTATGTTTTGGTGTTTAGGTTGGGGAATTAGCAGGAATTGCAGTTGGAGCCACGGTTATGATGAACATTCTAATAGCCGGGTAATTCTATCTGCTTGGTCTTTTAACAATTGATTGAGATTTGTCGAATCCGTTTCTAATTCATATGCGTTCTCCTTTTCCCCTTTCTGATTCATATCCTGTTCTAAGCGTTCTTTCTCCTTCACACGGAACCGAACGATTCATCAAGCATACATAGATGAGTGCATGAAGTAACTCCCAAGTCAAGTTCTGTCTCTCTGTATCTCTGCACTTGTCACCAAGTTTCTTGATTCATGGGACCTTTTATGCGGAAAGGAATGAATCCTACACATGCACACGCGTGCGTGCGCACGCGCGCAGACACACTCATAGAGTAGCACGATCACGTGCATCTTTCTGCTCAAATTCATGAACGGGGATCCCTGTATCACTGATCGATCATGCATCGTGTATGCGCAAATTCTAAATCATCATTACGTGCACATAGAGACTTCAGCTGTCGTATCCGCAATCACAAGCCTCTTTTTTACATGTGCATATCAGAGAGAGAGAGAGAGAGAGAGAGAGAGAGAGAGAGAGAGATTATATGCAGGGCGACAACGGGGGGGTCGATGAATCCTGTGCGTACGCTCGGGCCTGCCATAGCAGCTAACAACTATCGTGGGCTGTGGCTGTACATGGTGGCGCCGGTGGCGGGCGCCTTGACAGGCGCCGCGGCTTACACTCTCGTACGCCTAAACGACCAGGATGCACCTCCCTCTGCTGGACGTTCGTCGAGAAGCCTCCGTCGTTAAGAGTACAAAGAATCGTCAGTTCTGCCAAAAAAAGAAAAAAGCAAAAAAAAAAAAAAAAAAAAAAAAAACTAAATGAGGAGGAATTATTCTCTCCCTCTGCTTTATTTTAAATATATAATTATGATATAAAAGCTAAGTAAATAAACATTGGAGGTTACGTCCTCTGATTTGCATTTGCCTTTGCTTTTGTTTTTACTTTAGCATCCAGCTTTTTTTATTCTGATTTGCTTTCTTTTGCTTTTCTTTTTCGTGTACTTTCAACTTGCTTTCCTGATAGTGTACTTCAAATAAAAGCTGCCGTATTTTCAATAATTTGACTCGACTTCCATGCTCTGTTCTTTTTGCTTTTGCTTTTAGTGTACTTCCACAATAAGATGGTCTATTCTCAAATAAAGTGACTCGGCTTCCAAAGATGGATCGTCCTTTTAGCTTTGCAATGCTTTGTGTTGTGTGGGTTTTTTTTTTGGCTTTCCTTGCTAGTTTTTGCTTTTCTCTTTAAATAACTTCCTTAATTTCGTTTACTTCTAGTAGCCTTTCTCATTTGCATCTGCATGAATAAAATGACCCTCCCAGCCAAACTAAAGGGTCGATAGGCTCTTTGCTCCATGAAGCAAGGAATGGCAGCAAGACAACAGTTTTGGTTCATTCCTTTCTCTAGTATCTCCAAGGCGTTCAAGGAGGTCATCAACGTACAACTTTGTGACTTGAAGGCATATTTTAAATAAAAGTGTGAATCACAACTCTTGTGCTTCATGCAAACTTTCATGTTTGTAAGAAAGAACTTTGAACCTAGCAACTTTGCTTTCTGCTTTAAATAAAGAGGAGTGCAATGAAGGTTTTCATGTATTTGCACAACCCATTGCACTTCGAAAGCTCACCGTTTGTGTAAATGTTTTTTTTATATGAATTTGAGTTTCTTTTTTAGTTTACATATGGCCTATATTTCAATCAACTTAATTCATATGTTAAGAAGAGATAACCCTCTCACCTGCATATGTCAAATCAGTATCATAAGTTTCCAACATGCGTTCATGAGTGGGAACTGTATAAATGATACTTATTTTAGAAATGCGATTTGCTCCACCAGTTTTCTCTTAAAGTTTGTCTACATGAACACACGACATCGGTGCATAACATACATTTCTAACTCCTTACATTGACATTCGTGATGATTTCCATTCAATTTCTAGAATTTGAATAATAATCTCAGAGCACGTTTGGACATGATAATTTTTTTACTCGTTTTATGTATTCTCTTTTAGAAGGACGGAAAAATTTCAATGCCTTCTAACCGAAGGAAAAGGTATTAATAATATGCAGCTCATTAACTGTGCTTTTTATGTATATAGATTTGTGAATTTTTCTTTTATGTATGATCAATTGTGTTTAGTAATGAGTAAGATATGCATTTCCTAATGACTACGAGAATCCCTTTGCCTTGATTTTGCATTAACAAAAATCTAATTGATACTAGAATAAATCAAATCAAATGAAGAGAAAGAGAAATAGACTTAGAACATGTCTACAGCCAAATAAGATTGACATGGATAGAACTTTATATCTTCACTTGAATACAAATGGTTAAAACCCACAAAATGTTGGAGTTTGAGATCTATGAGAGCACATGAACAACACAAGGAAGAAGAAGAAACTTAAAGCATAACACATAATATTGAATTTATTATCAATTGAATGTACAAAGATACTTGAACTGTTAGGGTTATGGGCATATATACAAGTCAAGGGGAAAACTTCTTTAAGAAGGAAAAAAGTGTCCCAATAGTCTTAGTATGTTCACACACATTGCTAGCGAAACATATGAACAAATCCACCTTTGGGAGTGGTTTGATGAACAAGCAATATGCAATCATGTATAATGAATTTCTATGAGGAAAAAGAGCAATTCACAATGAATTGCTATGAATTTGATGAATTCATGTATAATAAATTGCTAAGCTATGTGGAAAGGAAGTAAGCCCAAAACTTTGCAAAAAGCTTCAAACTTTTCTTGACTTAGAGCCTTTGTGAAAAAAGATCTGTAATATTATCCTTTGTGGGTACATATGCTAGACTGATCTCTCTAGCAGAGAAATTCTTCTTGACATAAATCTAATACACACAGTTCCTTGCAATTGTCAATGCCTTTGATTGTTAGTAAAGATGGTGGTGGAAAAAAACTGTCATCACCCAAATCAGCCATAAGGCATCTCAACACCATACACTCAACTATCAGTGTGAAAGCTCCTCTATACTAATGCTCACAACTAGAAGTGGCCATAGTAAGTTGCTTTTCAATCAAGATATGCATGAGCTACCAAGTATGAAGCAAAAAGCATTGATGGAAATAGGAGTGTCATAGCAACCAACCCAATCATAGTAAAAGAAAACATGTAAATTTGGTGGGAGTGACTCCTTCTCGGGATATAACAATCTAAGTTTCCAAGTACCACTCAAGTAGTGAAAAAAGTGCTTAATTGCCTACCAATACTTGACACCTGGACAATGCATAAACTTGCTCATTTGTGAGATAGCAAATCGAATATCTGGTCGAGTAATGCATAAGTAAATCAAGCATCTAATAGCCTCTTGATAAAGAAGAACATCAAATGCATCTCTAGTATCTTGAAAACTCAACCATAAACTTGTTTCCATAGGAGTGGCAATAGGTTTCGAGTCTTCAAGGCCAAAATGATGCAATAATATGTCAATATATTTTGTTTGCTACAAAGCTATTTCACCATCAATTTGCATAAATTGAATACCCAAATAATGATGCAAATGCCCGAAATTTTCCATCTCAAACGAGGCACGCAAATCAACCCTAAAATAAAAAATAAGCTTCTTATTAGGACCAGTGAGCAACATGTCATCCACATAGATAACAATGATAAGAAGCATATTATTTGCACGCTTAATATATAAGGTGCTCTTAGTTGAATTGTTCTCAAAACCATGTGTAATCAAGTAGGCATGTATCTTTTCATACCAAGCACGTGGTGCTTGCTTCAAACCATATAATGCCTTTTTCAATTTGCACACTTTGTTTTCATGCTGTTTTTGCACAAAACCACGAGGCCGAAAAACATGCACTTCTTCATGCAAGTCACCATTCAAAAAGTTAGTTTTAATATTCAACTGATGTAAATTCCAACCATGATAAGTTGCAAGTGCATAGATGCTAGAAAAAGTATCATTTGGAATGTAGGAGCAAAGGTCTCATCAAAATCAATGCTTGTTTTGTCAACATAACCTTTGTTGAGATATCAAGCTCAACATGTGATGATCCAGGATGACACGTACCAGTTTTTCGTTTCTTTGACATGTATAATGGTCACGCTGGTATATGTCAAGGATACTTCATTTTTATTAGATTTATCTATCGAGAGTGATGGCACATTTGTTCCTTGCCAGCTCACTCATTCACGGACATTAGGCTTTTCCTTATGTACTGATCTTTATATATTGCACTTGTTGTATTCTTGTTTTTAGGTCATTCTTGTACATTCCTTTTTATGTAATAGAAGAAGAAGAACATTCTTCCTTGCCTCAATTTGTGTGTGCGCTTCTCCTTGAGAGTGAGAGAGTGTGTGTGTGAGCTCTCTTCCTTATCTCCTTCCTCGTGACATGGTATCAGAGCCAATGTGGTTGTAGAGAGCTCGTGGAGAAGGCGACGATGAAAGAGTACGTAGCAAGGCATGGAGAAAACACGATTCACAAACGAGCTCCATTTGCTACGAAAATCGATGTCAAGATAGAAGACCTCCAAATATTTTCGACCTTTAGGGTCACTTGTTATAGACATGCACTGCTCATGAGAAGATGGGTCAAAACTGCAGACAGTAGTAAACGCCCATTCTTCTTCCTACACAAGATTAGTAGACTCTGTTTTTGGTGTAAAGGCCCCATTCCAACCTCTTTCTTCATTGCCTCTTTAGCAGCCAGTTTTGGACAATTCTTTATCATATGATCATTTCCTTTACAATACTTACAAAACAATTTTTGCTTTTCTGATTTCTTGTCATCTTTATCTTCCTTCTTCGAATGTGCAGAATTAGCAGATTTTTGCTTACTAGTTGAAGAGCTCCATTTTCCTTTGCCATTTTGACTACCCAGGAAAGCTTGATCTACAACTCACATAATGGACTTGTTATGCTTGGACTGATCTTCCTAAACAACGTGATGATTTTTAGATAGGCTAATTTGAATTCGAACCTTAAGTGGGATTATGAAGCCAAGGGGGCTCGAAAGGATTTTGAGCAAGAGAAAGGGGAAAATTGGGACTTGTAGATAAAGCCTATGAACCTCAGATCTGATAGACAGCTAGGCTGAGATAGACAAAGCATGAGATCGTCTGAAGCTAGTGTCAATCACATAGCTAGGTCATGGGCACAATAACTTAGTGATTATCCCTATGTGCTAAGTTTGGAAACAAGTGATTCAAAAATGTCTTTTAACATGGAGAGATCCATAAGGAGCTGAGGCACTACATATTTACAAACACTAGAAGGTCCCTATAAGATGCAACTAGAGTATATTAGGACCAACCGATTAGGTGCATGCATCTATGAGGATGGTTTGAGGCGATCAGTTGTCCAACTCAAAAATCCCGATCAACCCTTGGACTTGAGCACAGAGTGGTTAAATTTGAAGATGGTTCTTAGATTGATAAGCAAGGAACCATGTATGTGCTTACCGGTGTCGTCGAGATTTTCTCTCTCCTCTCACTTGTGAAGGCCTACAAAAAACATATTTGGTGAAGGTAGCCAGAATTCCCCGAGAAGTCCAGGATGCATCAAGGATGTCAAAGGAAGGTCACATACAAAGTTTCAAAGAAATCAAGAAAGTCCATGGTAGCGGTCAAAGCTGGTCAAAGCTGGTCAAAGTTGGGAAATTAGGGCAAAAATTTCATTGTCACCAAATTAGATGAAAATCCATATACTTGTAAAGATTGTCAAAGGCAGTCTATAGCCCAAATTTCAGCAGAAAATGGATTTTGTAGCACATTGATATGCTATGTTCATTTTGTAAAAATGTAATTTTTCTAGTTTGACCCTACAAATTCTTGTATAGAAAATTATGTTAGCCATATGGTTTGGCATGTATAAAGATCATATGTGGCTACATATTTGTACAAATTTTCAAGGCTATCAGAGCTTCCTAGACACCTTAATGCCACCTTGCAAGCTTCCAAATGTAGTCAAACTTGTACAAGGGAGATTCAGATGGGAGTTCTTCCTGCATATTCCTGAAGGAGATCTTTGGAAACATAGTCCTACAAAGTTTCATCTTCATCAAAGTCTTTTTGGAGGGTCAAAGAGCACAAAGTCCAGTTTTCAAGGTCACCGCAGTTTTCTAGAATAAGAAAATTGAAGGCTTGAAGGGCTGCCACATGTCAAAATATGATTGAACCATGGTGTACGGTCAAGATGAGCTCCTATTCAAGGGTGGAGATGCACTAAAGCATAAAGGAAGGAGGATCCACGAATTTTTTCCATAAAAGAAGACTTTGTTGATAGTTAAAGATCAATAATGCAAAGTTTCTCCAAAAATAGTGGCTTATCTTATCCGAATTGATGTCAGCACTGATCCGACGGTCCTGATCATCCCCAGATCCAATGGTGGAGAATGAGGGCGCCTAAATTTCACTCCTTTACACTAGATTTGATAGAAAGAACAATTCCAAGCCATTGATTTGATTAATCAAATGGTTGTAATCGAAAGTAGTGATCCTAGAGTTGAGAGTTGATTTCTCTAGATCCAAGGGCCCAAATTCATTCAAAAAACTATATAAACCCCCCTCCAAACTCCTAGAGCATCATTGTTAGGCATCCATAGGGCTCATGCTAGCTTACGGTTTCCTTGAGACGATCACCCTCGGTTGAGCGAGTGAGGATCCAAGGTGAGCTAGTATGAGTATAGAACCTAGTTTCAAATTTAAGTTAGAACTCCAATTTAGGATAGGCTCTTGAAACCAGCATCTCTATCTTGACTCACCCTCGGTGGAGCGTGTGAGTGAGTTAGAGCTGATTTTAATGAGTCTTAGACTTCTTTAGTTAGACGTTACGAGCCTAGACAGACATAGGGTCACTGGAGTGGAACTCACCTTCTTACGTGTGACATTCGGTTGAACTGTCATGGTTTGAGGGTCGGAACCACCTTTGATCAGTAGACTGCTTAGCATGACGAACCACGACGATATTTTACATGTAACTTAATTCAAATTCTTTTAATTCATGTCACTTTTCACTTGTCTCTTGTCTCCTCTCTCAGTCTCTTAAGTATTTTTACATGTCTTCTATTTCTTCTATGTGTGAGAAGGCTCCGCAGTATTGCGTTGAACCAGTGAGGATGTTTCTTTGAGCTTGTGAGTGAAATCCATCATCATAATTCACTTGCATGTATATAATCCATACAAATCCATACATATTTATTAGTTTTTGAAAGTGTACAAGAAGCTCCAATATTGGACCATTCTTCCTTTCGAAACTGATTTATGTGTAAGGATTCCATCTATTCTCGTCATGCATACATATCATCCAAAGAAGGCTATACATATGGATTAGAATTAGGAAGTGTTTAAGAAGCTCCTCCAATGGACCATTCTTCCTTCCAAATTTGATTCGTGTGTATGGTTCTCTTTCATTCTTATCATTCATGTCATCAATCTAACTTGCACACCTACATTCCCATTCCCATAATTATTTCAACATCTCTCTCTTCTCCATACTCAACATTAATTTCACCTTCACATCTTTAAACCTTCCAACATTCATTAGCTTCATACACCCTGTGTGTGCCACGACCAGACCCGATCCATCCGGATTGCAATCACCTCCACATTTGAACCCGACGTGAAACGCTTCGTGGCATTTGCTTCTGATCTTGTTGGGAGGTTGTGATCCATATCCTTTGTTTCATATTTTTCATCCTCATCATATCATCATCATCAGTCTTGAGTGTTGCACTGGATTTCTCACAGTATCGTGCACATCTTCCTCGTGAAGTAAACACATTTGTGAGAGATCTAGAGCATCGTGCATCACTTGCTTATTCACATAAGATGGAGGAAGGATTCAAATCCCTTATTGTTGAGAAACAAGGCCAAAGAATAGTCTCTTCTATGTTGAGAGAGAAGGGAAAATTCAATGGCATCAACATCACAAGCTACTTAGATTTGTTTGAAGAGCAAGCTATGATTTTTGGTCTTCCTGAAGATCTTTTGATATCATTCTTTGAACGAATTGTTGCTAGCTCTATCATAAACCGTGTCACTCAATATGATAGTCTTCCTTGGAGTGATTTTAGAAAGGAGATGCTCAAAGAATTCTATCTTGAAGATTATAGCCAACATAATCGAGATGGATTCTTACGATGGGTCAATTCTCCAAAGCCTAGTAGCTCTATTACTCACTTACAAAATGAGTATATTAGACGCTATGAACAACTTCCTGATGAGGATAAGATAACTTTGGAACCTGATCTTGTGATCAATTTTCTTAAGCTTCTTCATCCTGAAACTCGTAGGGAAGTTGAACGTCGATTAGAAGAACCAGATAAGCGCTATGGTCTTACTGACAATTGGCAAAAAGTGCGTAAAGTAGTAGAGGCTGTAGCCCATAGACATCAAAGGCAATCCATGCTTTATGAGCAAACTAGTCTTCCTCAAGCTAGCCTTCCACAAACTAAGGAGCAAGTTAGAGAACAATCCCATGCTATGCTTTTTGACTCTACTCCTATTCCACAAATGATGGAGCCTACTCAAGGTTTTAAAGTAGAGCCAAATAAAAGTGTAGTTGAACAATCTCAAGTGGAAATTCTCACTAAGCAAATGGAAAGTCTTATTGCTACACAATCCAATTTGGCCAAGACTATAGATGCTTTACAATCTAATTACACCAAAACTTTCCAAAATCAAATGAACCCAATGACTTTTCAAGAGCCTAATCAACATGTTATAGCTACCAATCAAAATCCACAAGTAGCTCCTACTCAAGCATATCAAGTTCCTCCAATGCATAATCCTCCCATGCATAATCCTTCAATGCAAAATCCTCATCCTCATGTGCAAAATCCTCAAATGTATCAAAACCTGTATCCTCAAGCTTCTCAAATAGCTTTTCAAAATCCTCAAAATCAAAATTTTCAAAATCATCAACCGTATAATATGGAAGCTCCTCTTGCACCTCAAGTACCACATGTTGCTCCCCAAGCTCCTCAAATACATCAATTGCATTTTCAAAATCCTAATTATCCTGTTCAAGCAATACCTTATCAACAAAATCCTCAATTTCAATATTTCCCACCACAAGTTAATCAAAATCCTCAAAATCAAAATGGTTTTGTGCGTGGCCCTCGTAGGTGTCCTTGGTGTGATTCGTTAGAGCACTTTTTGAGAGATTGCGAACTATTGAAGGATGCTAAGGAGCAACGACTAGTAATAGACATAGACAAGAAAATCTGTGACTATCGATCTAGGCTACCTTTGCAAGGAAATTATGGTAAGGGAGGAATGAAAAAACATTATGAAAATATAACCATAATGGACGTAGGAACTAGAGGAGTGAAACTAGAAGCTCTTGATGAACAACAAGTAGAATCAAGTAAACCCACAAAGGAAGGTGATTTTTCCATAGAGGCTTTAGTAAGAGCACGGGATGAGATTAGGAGAATAACGGCTTGGGAGTCACCGATAGAAGATCAATCTCTTATTTCTCACATATCCAATGTAGAAGAAAAACGAAAAAGAGATGAAGCTGAGCCTAGTGAAAGAAGAGTGACTCGAAAACAAACCTCAGAGGGAATAGAAACAATCATAGAGTAAGGAGAAACATCACAATCTAAAGATAAAAAACAAGAATCAGAACCCAATGAACAAAAACAAGAGGAGAAACAAAAAGGGAAGAAGACAAAGCAAAGAAAAACAGAACCAAAGCCTTTAGATAAACCAGAACAATCAAAACAAACTGAAGACCAAACACGAGAACATGAACAAAAACAAGATCCTGAGCAAAAACAAAAGAAACCAAAGAGAAAACCTAAAGCCATCTTGATTTCAGAAATTGAGAGAAAAATAGATCCTATGGAAATTTTAGATGACATTTTGCTTAAGAGTCAAGTGACTATGTCTTTAGAACAAGTTTTCTCTATTGCAAAGCCTGTTTTTAAAGATAACTTTATCGGCCTAATTAAAAGGAAGAGGTTTCCGCTTAATCTAGATACTGAGATGCAAGATTCTCTAGATCAAGATCAAGCTATGAATGAAGCCTTAAACTTTGATGAATCTGATGAAGAGAACTTTGATGATGATGAAGTAAATGTTAATAAAAATTTCTTAGGACCTATTCAACCTGACCATGAAAATCATGAAAACAATCCTGAAAGTCACTTTAAAAGAACATTTTGGTCTAGAGGTACATCAGAGATGCATGTTAAAATAGGATATGATAAGAACACTATCACTGTAAATGCATTAGTAGATTCCGGCTCTGAAATCAATGTGATTTCAAGAGAAGTCTATGATAAGTTTCGATGGCCCATAGATAAAGATTGTGGATGGCGTATGAGAACTGCAGATAATGGTGTAGGTACCCTGTATGGAGCTTGTGCTAGTGTGCCCATATCCATAGGAGGAATCACAGAAGAGTTTCACTTTTTTATTCAAGATAATTGCTCCTATGAAGTTCTCTTAGGTCAACCCTTTATTTGTGAGAGTCGTATGGAAACTAAAGCCATGGATGATGGGTCTACCTATGCTAGATTTAAGTCTAAGGATGGAATGCAATCACTTCAAGTCATGACAGTAGGAGTGAATCATCCTAGGAATCGATTGTCAATTAGAAAGAAACCTATTGTTACTGAGGGTCACGAGCATGCTTGTAGTGATTGTGCACCTCGATTCATGTTTGGAGCTACATATGATCAAAATTTTGGATAGAATCCATTGTTGAGCGGGACAACAGTGGATATTGGTTTGACATCTCGCATCCAACCAACATGTACAATAGTTTGTCACTTTGTTTTCCACATTCTAGATTAGATTTTCTTCATAAGAGTCAATTGTCCAAGTCTTTTATCCAAAAAAGCCAAAAAAATTATAAAAACAACAAAATCATGGAACATGATGAGAACATTGAGCATGTGATTGAGACATCTCATTGTTTCTCTACTCTTGAGGAGTTAGAGTTATGTCTTCAACAAAATTCTAATTCCCATATTATTCTTATTTCTTCCCTTGATGAGTATGCTCTAATCCAAGAGTATGCTCTCAATGTTGACAAGTGCTCAAAATTTAACCAAACACATGATGCCTTAGTTGAAACAAAGTACAAAACTGTAGACAAAAAAATCAAACCCATAGCTCAACCGTTACCTCAAGGAAGTAATGAAAAAATTATTGATGTGAAAAATGATCCAATTCTTCGGGATAAGAAAAACATAGGACATACATTCACGGATGAGACAATCAAACATGTGAAAATTGGTAGAGATGATGACTTTCTTTTGCCAGCAGAGAGAGATAAATTTGAGAGAGTTATACGGAGCCATGGAAAAGCCTTTACTATGTATCCTCATGAGATTGGTTGTGTAGATCCTAATCTAGTTGCACCCATGATAATCTTTACTATTCCACATATTCCATGGAATCTTCGTCCTATACCTGTTCCAAAGGCTCACTTACCTGAGCTAATGAAACTACTTAAGGAGAAGATAAACATGAGAATTTTAGAGCCATCTTTTGCACCTTACTCAAACAGATGGTTCACTGTGCCTAAAAAGAATGGGAAACTACGTTTTATTCAAGATCTCCAACCCGTCAATAAAGTCACCATAAGGAATGTAGGAACAGGACCCATTGTAGATGAGTTTGTTGAATCATTTTCAGGATATTCTATCTATTCAATGGGTGATCTATATTCTGGATATGACCAATTCCAATTAGCAATTGATAGTCGTGACATAACCACAATGAAAACTCCTTTAGGCTTAGTGCGAATGTGTACTTTACCTCAAGGAGCGACTAATTCTGTGGCTCATATGATGAGTGCTATGAATATGGTCTTACATGACTTTATCCCTCATATAACTATGCCATTCATTGATGATATTCCAATTAAAGGGAGTGAGGAACGTGTAAAGGACATTACTTTAGACTCATCGGGATGTCGTAAATTTGTTCTTGACCATATCTCTGATAGTGAAAGAATATTTCAACGATTTGAAGAGGTAGGTCTCACATTTTCCCTAGAGAAATCTGTTTTTGGTGTCAACGAGGTGCTTATTGTTGGACATTTATGTGGCCATTATGGTCGAAAGCCATACCCACAAAAAGTTGATGCCATTAGCAAGATTTCTGAAACATGTAACAACGTGAGTGAGGTACGTAGATTTCTTGGTGCTTGTATCTTTTATGTTATTTGGATCCCACACTTTGCTCATGTTGCTGATTGTCTTTATGACTTGTTGAGGAAGAAACGAAAATTTATTTGGACTAACAAACACACTCAAGCTATGCGTAAATTGAAGAAATTATTGCTTGAAGCTCCCATCCTTAAGCGTGTAGACTATTCTGCTAACAAACCTATTATATTGACTGTTGATACTAGTCCTATTGGTATAGGTTGGGTCATAAGTCAAGACGATAGTGAAGGGAATAGATATGCAATTAGGTTTGGTGCCAAAATTCTACATGAAACACAACAAAAATATCCACAGATCAAACGAGAACTATGGGGTATGGTAACAGCTTTGAAAATAGACAAAGAATATTTCATTGGTGCAAATGTCAAAGTTGAGACTGATTGTTTGCCTCTCATTGGAATGATAGCCAATTGCTCATCTCCTGATATAGCCATGCTTAGATGGATCTCATATATTAAGTTCATAAATCCTGAGTTAGTTCATATTTCAGGTAAGTCAAACTCAGTTGCTGATATGTTATCGAGAGCTAGATTTGATGATGATCTTGAAAGTGATCTAATAAAGAATGTGAACTTAATTGACTATGTTCCACATATATATGAGTATGAGCAATTTCATGAGTCTGAGTACGAAAATGAATGGAGAGACATAGGAAAGTATCTGAGTACACTACAACCATTACCTAACTGGACTACGAATAGATTCCGTAACATTAGGAAACGAGCTTATAACTTTTTCCTATGTAATGGTTATCTTTGGAGACATGCTAAGGGTAAGGTTAAGAATCCACAACGAGTCCTAGGAAAGAGAGGTCTTCAATTGCAAGTAATGAAGGAAATGCATGAGACATTATGGGCAGGTCATAAAGGATTTTTTGGAACATATGAAAAAATTAGAAGTACCTATTATTGGCCTAGGATGTATGTTGACATTAGTAGCTATGTTTCTACATGTTCTACTTGTCAACTTCATTCATCAGTCAAACATAGAGATCCGTTGCATCCTACTTATCCACCTTGTATTCACTACAAGTGGGTAGTAGATCTTGTAACTATGCCTAAAGGTATCGACAAAATGCGTTACATTGTACTTGCAAGAGAAGACTTAACTAATCATGTAGAGGGACGTGCACTACGATCTAAGACCACTTACAATGTTTGCAAATTCTTGCTTGAAGATGTCATAAGTCGCTTTGGGTACATAGAGAAAGTAGTTGCCGATCGTGGAGAGTTAAATGCGAGAGAAGCTAAAGAGTTCTTTGAGCGTCACGGTATTCGTTTGTCTCTCACTACTGCATATAACCCAGAGGCCAATGGTAAAATAGAGAGAGGGCATCCACCTATTGTGAAAGCCATATCTAAAGCATGTAATGGTGACATCAAACAATGGCCTAAATTCTTACCTTTTGCACTTTGGGCAGATAGAATGACATGCACACGTACTACTCGATATATGCCTGCTGAACTCATGTACTGTCAAAAACCATTGTTTCCAATTCAGTCTCATATTTTTGCATGGTCAAATTTTCCTTGGTCTGAAAACATGTCTAATGATGATTTTTTGAGTTTGCGTATTAAACAGTTAGAACAAGGTAAATTAAGACTTGATGATGCTGTTGAAAAATTAAGAGAATCTAGAATGAAGAACAAGCATTATTTTGATAAAACTCATCGATTGCGTCCTAAGCCAATTGAAGTAGGAGATTGGGTGTTCATTTATGATAGTACATTTGACTCTCAATATGATGCACGCAAAAAGCTCACTCAACGGTGGTTTGGGCCATACATAGTATCAAAAGTCAACAACAATGGTACGTATGCTCTTTGTGAATTAAATGGTGTTGCACTAAAAACTTTGATTGCAGGTAAAAGGATAAAGTTATTCAAGAAGCGTGATAATGACGAGTACATTTTGGATGAGGACATTGAAGAAGATGACAACAATGAGGCCAATTCATAAACAGGAGTATCCATGTTATATAAAAAAAAAATATCATTAATTTTCAAGTTCATGTTGCTTTGTTTTTTTTCAAGTTCATTCTATTTTTTTTCCATGCTTGATGTTTTTTTTCAGTCTTTGCATTGCATTGCATATCCACATCACTTGAGTCAAAAAAGGCAAATGATGATTTCTCTACTTGTGTAAAATTGTATCTTAAGTAGTAACTTATCTACTAAAGAATTGATTATAATCTAGGATTGTGGAAAGATAGGGCATGTAGATTTGGAGGTTTATTTGGGTGACATGACTTTCATATATAAACATGCATATGTATCCTATATCGAAAGCATAATTGTTGAAATCCTAGCTCCTGCTATTGCATGTTTCTACATCCTTAGTCCATCTCACAGCACTTGTATCGGAGTTTAAACGACTGTTCTCCGTCATCAAAAATGGTTGTACCTTGTATCGGGGTTTAATTTTTCCTCGTCAAAAAAAAAAAAAAAAAATGCTACATGTTACCAAGAAGTTTACACTTTCTTCCACCCCAAAAAAGTGATCGTAACCATAAAGTTGCCAAATCATCATCATCATCAAAAAAAAAAAAAAAAAAAGCAAGCCAAAGGAGGATAAAGAGGCATAGTAGAATAAATCACGGGCTATATAGGCAGATTTATGCATTAGTGGAGTTTAGTTAGATTTCCTTGCATGTTATTAGAGAAAGAGCATTTTCATATTTATGTAGGAAACGAGTTGATCTAAAATAAGCTAAAGATGAAAGATGTCTCTTGAAAATCCTAAATCTTTGTTTATAATCATATTTAAGGTAGATTGCTTTATGAAAAAGGTACAAAATTTTCTTCAAGATGAGAGGAACTGATGCTTAAAACGACTCAATACATCCACTTCCACTTCATATTGATGCTTCTTTTTTTTCTTTCTTGTTGCCAATGTTGCTTGTTCACTTGCATATATGTTGCCTATTTGTTCATGCATATTCATATTGCCTGTTTCAATTCTTTCTTTCATGCAAATTTTGCTTCATGTCACGTTACCTACTAATTCATGCATATAATCAATTTTCCTTCCATGTTTCTTATGTTGCCTATAAAAGAATTTGATGCCTGGAACATTTTGTTTTTCACAGATACTAGAGTGGCGCTTCCGGAGGAATCGCAGGTTTAGTGGGGGCGAATGTCGTCGAGATTTTCTCTCTCCTCTCACTTGTGAAGGCCTACAAAAAACATATTTGGTGAAGGTAGCCAGAATTCCCCGAGAAGTCCAGGATGCATCAAGGATGTCAAAGGAAGGTCACATACAAAGTTTCAAAGAAATCAAGAAAGTCCATGGTAGCGGTCAAAGCTGGTCAAAGCTGGTCAAAGTTGGGAAATTAGGGCAAAAATTTCATTGTCACCAAATTAGATGAAAATCCATATACTTGTAAAGATTGTCAAAGGCAGTCTATAGCCCAAATTTCAGCAGAAAATGGATTTTGTAGCACATTGATATGCTATGTTCATTTTGTAAAAATGTAATTTTTCTAGTTTGACCCTACAAATTCTTGTATAGAAAATTATGTTAGCCATATGGTTTGGCATGTATAAAGATCATATGTGGCTACATATTTGTACAAATTTTCAAGGCTATCAGAGCTTCCTAGACACCTTAATGCCACCTTGCAAGCTTCCAAATGTAGTCAAACTTGTACAAGGGAGATTCAGATGGGAGTTCTTCCTGCATATTCCTGAAGGAGATCTTTGGAAACATAGTCCTACAAAGTTTCATCTTCATCAAAGTCTTTTTGGAGGGTCAAAGAGCACAAAGTCCAGTTTTCAAGGTCACCGCAGTTTTCTAGAATAAGAAAATTGAAGGCTTGAAGGGCTGCCACATGTCAAAATATGATTGAACCATGGTGTACGGTCAAGATGAGCTCCTATTCAAGGGTGGAGATGCACTAAAGCATAAAGGAAGGAGGATCCACGAATTTTTTCCATAAAAGAAGACTTTGTTGATAGTTAAAGATCAATAATGCAAAGTTTCTCCAAAAATAGTGGCTTATCTTATCCGAATTGATGTCAGCACTGATCCGACGGTCCAGATCATCCCCAGATCCAATGGTGGAGAATGAGGGCGCCTAAATTTCACTCCTTTACACTAGATTTGATAGAAAGAACAATTCCAAGCCATTGATTTGATTAATCAAATGGTTGTAATCGAAAGTAGTGATCCTAGAGTTGAGAGTTGATTTCTCTAGATCCAAGGGCCCAAATTCATTCAAAAAACTATATAAACCCCCCTCCAAACTCCTAGAGCATCATTGTTAGGCATCCATAGGGCTCATGCTAGCTTACGGTTTCCTTGAGACGATCACCCTCGGTTGAGCGAGTGAGGATCCAAGGTGAGCTAGTATGAGTATAGAACCTAGTTTCAAATTTAAGTTAGAACTCCAATTTAGGATAGGCTCTTGAAACCAGCATCTCTATCTTGACTCACCCTCGGTGGAGCGTGTGAGTGAGTTAGAGCTGATTTTAATGAGTCTTAGACTTCTTTAGTTAGACATTATGAGCCTAGACAGACATAGGGTCACTGGAGTGGAACTCACCTTCTTACGTGTGACATTCGGTTGAACTGTCATGGTTTGAGGGTCGGAACCACCTTTGATCAGTAGACTGCTTAGCATGACGAACCACGACGATATTTTACATGTAACTTAATTCAAATTCTTTTAATTCATGTCACTTGTCACTTGTCTCTTGTCTCCTCTCTCAGTCTCTTAAGTATTTTTACATGTCTTCTATTTCTTCTATGTGTGAGAAGGCTCCGCAGTATTGCGTTGAACCAGTGAGGATGTTTCTTTGAGCTTGTGAGTGAAATCCATCATCATAATTCACTTGCATGTATATAATCCATACAAATCCATACATATTTATTAGTTTCTGAAAGTGTATAAGAAGCTCCAATATTGGACCATTCTTCCTTTCGAAACTGATTTATGTGTAAGGATTCCATCTATTCTCGTCATGCATACATATCATCCAAAGAAGGCTATACATATGGATTAGAATTAGGAAGTGTTTAAGAAGCTCCTCCAATGGACCATTCTTCCTTCCAAATTTGATTCGTGTGTATGGTTCTCTTTCATTCTTATCATTCATGTCATCAATCTAACTTGCACACCTACATTCCCATTCCCATAATTATTTCAACATCTCTCTCTTCTCCATACTCAACATTAATTTCACCTTCACATCTTTAAACCTTCCAACATTCATTAGCTTCATACACCCTGTGTGTGCCACGACCGGACCCGATCCATCCGGATTGCGATCACCTCCACACCGGTTTACGAGATAGGATGGATAAGTTTAGAAATGTGATTCCCAAGAACGAGATAGGAGACCTAGAGCAAGGAGACCTAGGAAAAGAACCCAAGACTCCTCGAGGCAAAGTCATCTTGACTAGAGTGAGTACTCCAGAGTGGGTTCCCCAAGACAACAAAAGCATAGAACTATTCTTGAACAGAGAAACTGAGGAAGCTTTTTGGAGATTCAAGCCATATCAACTTAGCAAAATAGGCAGATTCACCATCTATGAGTTCAAAGATCTTGAGATACCAGGAAAAGTTGTCTATCTAAATAACACATCGAAGAGAATGTTCTTGGTAATAGAGCGTGGCAGGCATGCATACACTTGGCAAGGTGAACTGATTTTCCCTCCACCAAGGTCTAATGTTTCCCATGGCCTCCAAGGTGTAGGATCATCACAAGCTCATGAAAACAGAGGGAAAGAGCCAGAGAGAGACCTGAGGTAAGTTTTCCATACACTATGCGTAGAGATAGATTAGGATTTGAAAGTGAAAGATCCAAAAGAGAGAGAGACATAGAGCACAAAGGCATCAAAGAGATGAACATGATTTTCTATTACCTAGACCCCGAGAGTACCCAAGGACCCGTAGACCCTCTCAAGTGGTCAAGACAATGAAAAACTACTTTGATGGATCAAGAGATCCTTATAATTATGTGGCTCAGTTCAAACAAGTGTTAAGAGCTAACAAGCCGAGGAATTGTTCACCCAATTTGAGGCATTTCATGGGTTGACCCTCAAGGGTATTGCTTTGGCATGGTTTCAGCCCCTAAATAGTCACAACTATCAAGATATAGTCAACTTCTAGAAGCATTCATCATGGAATTTTCCAAGAGTGGAATCATGCATAACACATCATCCTTGGTCCATAGCTTCAAGCAAACACCCCAAGAAATAGTTCGACTAGCTAGATGTAGATTTAAACAATACGTGGAAAGATGTCCCACACCTAAATTACCTACACAAGTAAATCAAGTTTCCTTGTTTCTAGATGGACTTCTAAGCGGGAAACTTAGATCACATGTATATCTCAAGGATCCAGTCACACTAGATCAATGCTTGAGAATGTGTATTGACATAGAAGACAACTTGGGTGACGAGAGAGAATTTTCCAAACTCTTTAAGGATTCTGACAGTTCTACTAATCATACTTCCGAACCCTCCACTACGATAGATGAGCTAGCTGATTAGGTTGCTAAGAAGCTAGGAGTTTGAAATATACAAACACCTAGATTCACCTCATTAAAGCGATGTTATAGTTGTGGAGGGGACCACATGGCTAATGTATGCCCATTGCGAAACCAGAATGTGAGAGAATTGAATGCTCCATATTGCACTATTGAGAGAAAATACACGAACCATATGGCTCAAGATTGTCCATACAATAGACAGGCCATCAAAAAAACTTATCAGCAACCTTATCAACAAGGCAGGTATTAGAACCAATACCAATAGCCATATTATAGGCGACAACAACAATATCAACCTCAATACCAATAACAATATCAAGCACCATATAGGCCACAACCAGCCCTAGGAAACCAACCACCACCTCCTGCAAATGTGATTCTAGTTAAGTATGCAGTGACAAAGGAAAACCCTAATAGAGCATTGGTACCAATGACCTCTTTGGTCTCAAAAAATGACCTTCATGCTTAGAGTTGTGACTACACCCATGATGATAGTCGAAAAGCTTATTACACAGAGTCACCTAAGCATAGTGAGACTTATACATATCAATATGAGGCATGACCTATGGAAACAAATTTAGAGCCAGAATACTCCAATGTCATGTACAAAAATCCTAACACCATGGCCCAATTGAGACAAATGAGACCACAAGCCCCTGGAGGACAATGTTTTATGCCAGTAGACCATTTCATTCATGAATGTCCCCACCCACAAGCTCTTAGACAAGGATAGAACATCACAATACAAGGCTTTTGTCTTGAAGGTGGCAGAGAACATCTCTCGAAAGATTTTCCAAGGAACCCCTCTAGTGCACCCAAGGTTACAGCCATTAATATGGTAGGCTTAGTGGTGAATTCAAGTTCATGTAGCATTAACATGGCTCCTATACTTGCGGTCACTAGGGCAGAAGCCTTAGGCTAAACCAGTTGAACAATCAGAGTCAAGTGAATTAGGACAACCAAGTAAGAGGAAAACAAGAATCTAGAAGGATACTAGGGAGAAGGGCAATCGTAAGTGGGCTAAGAAGTTGTCCGAACTAGAAGAAAACATGAGACAAAAAAATAAAAATAGCACACATTTCATCTCAAAACCCCTTGTAGGCCAAAAGTCCCTCCACCCCACCACCCATTGTAAATAGACCACAACCAAGCTCTGCTCTTGCAAATCCAAGCCCAAAAGGCTTGGAAGTGATGCTCAAGGCCTAACAATCTCGACGTCAAGAAGGGACAACAAGTGCAAACCTAGACAATAGTTACCATGGAGCAGATTTAGAGATTGAATGGACAAAACTCTACATGCACATGGTAGAACTAGCTCAGGCTATGCTTGAGGCCACTCAATTGTTAAATCAAAACAACTCTATCAAACCATGTTTGCATTTCTAGGGCTTATTAGAAAGATTAGAGCAGTTGGTAAACAAGCTGCATGTTTCTTTACCTCTAGAGGCTCAACCAGTTGTTGAAAGAGAAATCTCACCACCAATGAAAGTTTATGTTCGTGATTCCATGGATGGTGGAATACCTCTTTCAATTCAACAATACTCTTAAGAGTTCTTGTAGGAAATACAAGAAGAAAAATGGGCCAAGGAGAAGGGTAATCCCCCTCCTATTCTTGAAATTGATGATCTTCATGATCAATTTCCCCAAGAAATCCCATCTATTTATGGAGACCAAGCACAACAACAAGAAGATGAGCGATTAGATTTTGAATCTAACTCTTTACAAGAGTTACCACAATTCACAGGTCAATGGGAATATGAATCTGAGAGCTCACACAATATTGATAAGAAATGAAGACTCAGTGGCTCCAAGAAACACTGAAGTTGTGAAGAACACTATGGTGCAGTGTCATCTCATCTTAGAAGAGTTGCTCAAAGTAAAACCAAAGTTGTGGAAACATGTGGTGAATCAGGTTCCACAACTTGGTTTCAATATGTCAAAAGTAGGCTCTAAAGAAAAAGTCCCAGAGATACCTTTAGACAAAATAGGAGACATGAGTGAAGGTGAAGAAGGTAATACTTATCTTCCAATCACCTACCAAGGGTACACAACCAAGGCTATCTTAGATTTAGGTGCAAGTGTTGCAATTGTGACCACCTCCTTGTGGAAGAAATGGGGCAAACCCACTTTAAGACCAACTAGAATGAAGCTGCAAATGGTTGACGGCCATATTGAACTATTAATATCCATGTGAAAGGCCAAATGGCCATCAGAAACTTCTTTGTATATGTTATTTAATAAAACATATAGTGGCTTGGTCAGCCACAGATGGTAAGTTTGACCACATTTGTAAGACCTAAGAAGTCTATCTTCGTGCTCCCTCTGTGCTATGTTTTTCTTGCATATTCTGCAGCCTCTGTACGGAGTATCGTGTGCGTCCATAGGAGCTCAATTTTCTACTCTGAGAATATTTTTCGACAGCTCTCAAGAAGGAGGGCACATTGTGGTGGCATGCCATTGAATTACTTCACTAGTATCAGAGCAATTTGACACAAAAAGCTTTGTTCCTTTTGTGTAAGTGAAGCAAGCAGCCCCCCTCGGCTTTCTCCAATGCTTACGACGAAGGCATAGACCTTGACATACCTTTTCATCCAAGTCACGGAAGTCATCGTTGGTGCCATTTGCTTTGCGGGAGGGAGGACCTCAACGATCAATGAAGATAGAGGTTCCCGGTACTTCTCGAGAGGTCACCCATCCGACTATTGATCCCCCGGAGCTCGCTTAACTGTGGCAATCTCTTGCCATCAAGCTACACTCTTCTAGTGTGTGAGGAAGGGGAAAGACTAAGGTTAACATTAGCTTGAACATGTTTTGGTCCCTCAAAGTTTCATTCTTTGCTTTCAAATCCTGTTTCTAAAGCATTTTTGGGGTGTCCTTTGGAGCCATTTTGGAGTACTTTTGCACATAGTTCTCTTCATACAGGTCCAAGAAAATCGGGAAGAGTATTCTTTGTACTTTGTCAACAATAAATATCAACCTTTGGGGCTGTGTTTTCAGCCACACTCATAAAACTACAGGTTTCTCATAAGGTTTTTAGTTTTGGTGGAAGCAGCGGCTACAAATTTATGCAAGTTTTTTATCATAAAACATCAGAGTTGACAAACACTTGCAACTGTTGTTGGCTAGTTTTTGGGCTGTACATTCAGCCTTTTAGTGTCATTTTATTACATATATTGAGCACATACACACCAGGTACACTTCTGTGGATATGGCTTATGTACGCCCATGTGGTCATTGATATAGCAGTTACATTTCTTGCATGAAGCCTTTTACGTTTGATAAAGAGGGTCGTGGTGAGGTTTTCTTAGCTGGGCGACACCCAGATGTCGGGTATCTTTGGTGATGTAGTTGGAAGACTTACCCAGCCTCGCCATAGGAGATCTATAAGCCTAGTTGGCTTATATTGGGTAATTGATTATATGCAGTGGAGTCAGTGATTCACTATGCAGGTAAACATGTCATTACTTGCATTTTCATGATAGGTTGACACTAGTCATATGTTCATTTTTCAGAGGATACTCTAGCAAAATCTTTCCAAATTTTTGTTTTGTCAACTATACAATGGTCAATTTACTACATTGATACACTTATTCATTGGTGTTTGGACTCTTCAAGCTCCATTATCATTCTATTCACTTCTCTACCATCATGGCATTAGAGGTCTCAGGCACGTCTACTGGATCAGGTTCTAGTGCTAGTGTTCCAAGGAGGAGTTATAACTTGGAGGGCAAAGACCATTTTGAGATCCGAAAATTTGATGGCACAAACTTTGCTCTATGGAAGAATCAGATTAAAGATGTGTTGATTCAAAGGAGGCAAAGCCACTAAATGGGATTGCAGAGAAGCCTACTAACATGGATGAAGATGATTGGGATGAGTTAGATGAAATGGCCAGGTCTACCATTCACTTGCACCTGGCAGATAATGTTTACTTTACAGTATTAGACTATGAAAGTGCAGAGCAGCTTTGGAAGAAGTTATGCAATACATATGAAAAAGAGATAGCATCAAATAACGTGCACTTAATGAGAAAATTATATGAACTTTGGATGAAGGATACAGATAATGTTGCTACTCATCTAAATGAGTTTGATGCTATATTCTCCTAGTTAGAGGCTCAGAAAATGGATATGGATAATGAAATGAAAGCAATATTGCTGTTATGCACATTGCCATCATCATGGGATATGTTTTGCATAGCTATCAGCAATGGTGTACCTGGTGGTAAACTCGTGTATGATGACATATGTGGAGCACTCTTGAGTGAGGAGATTCATAGAAAATCTATGGTTGGCACTCAGAGTGGAGATGCATATAATGTTTGTGATTCTTATCAAGGAAAGAATCAGCAACGTGGCAGGAGCAAGAACAAGGAAAACAATAATCAATGGCATAAGAGTAGAAATAAATCAAGGAAGATGGATATCGAATGCCATTATTTTCATAAGAAAGGACATATGAAGAAATAATGTTATGCATTAAAGAATGCTAAAGGTAAAGGAGAGAATGTTGATGGGCATGTCAAACAGTTACGTGCACAAAAAGAAGTTGACTCAAACATTTGATATGAAGGATTTGGGGGATGCCAAACATTTTCTTGGCATGCGCATTACTCGTGATAGGAGTAACACATGCATATACTTGTCTCAAAGTGAGTACACATCCAAAGTACTTCACATGTTCAATATGTAGGGTGGAAAGTCATTAAGTACACCTTTACCCACATATGTGAAATTGAGCAAGTATGATTGCCCCAAATCAGGTGAGGAAAAGGAATTCATGACCAAAATTCCCTATTAGTCTCCTGTTGGTAGTCTCATGTATGCTATGGTAGCTATGAGACCAGACATTGCATTTGTAGTGAGATTCATGAGTAGATAAATGTCTGATCTTGGCAAGAAACATTAGGAAGCAGTCAAGATGATTTTGAGATATCTGAGTGGCACTAAGGACAAGTGTCTATGCTTAGGTAGAGGGAAATCATCCATTATTGTTTACACAGATTCTGACTATGTTGGTTCTATAGACAACCGTAAGTCTACATCAGGGTACATTTTTCATTTTTCTAGAGGTGCTATCTCTTGGAGATCTCATCTTCAAGAATGTACAGTTGTTTCCACCGCAGGAGCACAGTATGTTGCAACAAGTGAGGCATGTAAGGAAGCATTGTGGATTTCTCCTCTTGCTTGTGATATGGCTTTACCTCAACATGTACCTCATTTGCTCTGTGACATTCAGAGTGCCATTGCTTTGGCTAAAGAATTTGGTCTATCATGCAAAGACCAAGAACATTAAGGTGAGGTATCACTTCATTAGAGATTTCTAAGCCACTGAGCCCATTATTCTTGAGAAGGTTCACACTCGAGATAATGTTGCAGATGCTTTGACTAAAGCTCTACCACAGGATAGCTTTCAACATTGTTGTCACTTGATGGGGGTTACTTGATTCATGATCTTACACAGTCACTTGTATATTGTGTAACATGCCCATTAGGTGGGAGGTATAGTTTGTATACTTACACTCAGGTATTCTTTATCATTCTTTATTTTTCTCCCATAGTTACTTTGGCCATATTGGTCTTTCGTGGGAGATTGTTACTGTGAGTGTCCATGTGAAAGGCCAAATGGCCACCGGACACTTCTTTGTATATGCTCTTTAATAAAACATATAGTGGCTTGGTCAACCACATGGTAAGTTCGACCACATTTTTAAGACCTAAGAAGTATGTCTTCGTGCTTCCTGTGTACTATGTTTTTCCTGCGTATTCTATAGCCTCTGTGTGGAGTACCGTGTGCAGCCCTAGGAACTCAGTTTTCTACTCCGATAATATCATCCTGCAGTTCTCAAGAAGGAGAGCATACTCTGGTGCATGCCATCGAATTAGTTCACTAACCACTTGTGGTGTAGAGTTTGAACACACCTTTGCTATATGTGACTTTGACAAAAATAATGTCTATGAAATGATCTTAGGGAGACTTTTCCTATGACAACTGCAAATAGTACAAGATTGGGGAAATAGCACCTTGTACTTGCAGCACTTAAGGGTCACAACCAAGGTCAATCTGAAGGATTATACATTTAGAGATGTAGCACCCCTACATTGGAATTATATCACAAGATACAGGAAGATTCAATCTCTCTGCAAACTATAAGTTCTTGTGATCCATCATGGATGCATGAAGAGACTCACTTGTGGATATGCAAGGTCATACAGGAAGAGAAAAGGTGCCTAAAAGCAACAGAAGAAGGAACCTCTCAAGGATGCAGACCAATTAGAGACCCATCCTACAAACCGATCATCTTTCCAGATGAGGAATTTGAGCCTCATGGTTGGACAAAATTCTTAGCCACCATGGACATTGCTATCAATGAAGAACAGTGGATACCTCATTGCAATGAAGAGGGTTATGATATCTATTTGCTCATGTATGAACCTTTGCTAGAAGAGTCTAACTCCAATGAGGTCATAGAAGAAGAAGAGAAGGACGACAATCTAGAGTCCATTGTGATGGATAGTTGCTTTGACTCAGAGGAGTGCTATCTAGAACATGTAGGATTATTAACCCAAAAAAAAGAAGAACCACTCACAAGCATTAGAACTGTGAATTCAAGGGAGGAAAGTGAAGCTAGTCAAAAGAAAAAGAAAAGAAAGCATTGAAACAAGCAAAGGAGGAGTCATTGTTTGAAGTACCAGAGAATTTCAAGAAATATGAAGTTAAAGACCAAAAAAGTTTGGTACAAATGGCTAAGAGAGAGGCCATTATAGGAGAAGCATATGATAATAAAGAAAAGACCAAGAAAATTGTAATGACCATTAAAGAGAACGAAGAGTGATGTACATACATAGGAGAAGACCTAAATGCAGAAGAACAAGTGGAGCTTGTAGCTTTATTAAGGGAATATAAGGATGTTCTTGTGTGGATCTATGGAGACCTAAAGGGAGAAGATCTCAAAATATGCTCTCATATGATCCCCATGACAAGTGATGCCAAGCCCACCAAACAAAAGCCCTACACATATAATTTCTTATGCAGCAAAAATAATAGAAGAAATGGATAGATTGTTTGAAGTTGAATTTATTTATGAGACTGAGCATATTGAATGGGTATCCCCCATTGTGGTGGTGCCAAAGAAGAATGGAAAGCTGTGAGTTTGTATTAATCTTAAAAAAGTTAATGTCGCTTCAATCAGAGATAGATATTTGCTTTCAATCATCGAACCTTTATTGAAGCATGTTGCAGGCAAGGAAGTTTATAGCTTCTTTTATGGATTTTCAAGTTACAAACAAGTAGCCATTGCCTTAGAGGATCAACACAAAATAGCCTTTGCCACAGAGTGGGGAATCTTTGCATTTTGTGTGATGCCATTCGGGCTCACCAATGCTCCTACAACATTCCAAAGGCTCATGTGTCATGTCTTCAAAGATTTCTTGCAAAAGAGCTTAGAAGTATACATGATGATTTATGTGCATATTCCCAAGAAAGAAGAAACCACATCCTAGAGATGAGAGAGATCTTCAACAAGTGTAGAGAATATCGAGTTTGTATGAACCTAGAAAAGTGTGTGTTCATCATATGTCAAGGTAACATCTTAGGCCATATTGTTTCTAAGAATGGAATACCAACAACTGAGGACAAAGTAAGATCCATAGCGGAGTTGTAGAGGCCAAGAAATGTTAAAGAGGTACAAGCCTTTATGGGCCATTGTGGATATTACTGTAGGTTTATCCACATGTATGCGATCATAGCTAAACCTCTTTATGCTCTGTTGAAAAATTTTGAGTGGAACGATGAATGCAAAAATTCCTTCAATGAGTTGAAGAGACATTTATGCACAACACCAATATTGACCACTCCTGATTGGAATAAACCATTCATGTCCATGTGGATGCATCCAATTATGCAATAGGATGTGTGCTAGCACAACCCACAAGTGAAGGAAATCTACCTATAGCATATGCTAGCAGACAGCTAAAAGTTGCTAAATGAAACTATACAAAAACCGAGATGGAAGGCTTAGGCATGGTATATGTCATGAAGAAGTTTAGACACTATCTATTGGCCAACAAGCTTAAGTTTTTCACTGATCATCAAGCTTTATTATATTTGGTCAATAAACCTTGCAATACAGGATGCTTACTAAGATGATTTTGAAGTGGCTATTAGGAAAGGTAGAACTCACCTTAGGGCAGATCACCTTTCTCGCATCACTTCAGGTGAGTCATTGCAAGGAGTGTCTGATGAACTGTTGGATGCTTATCTGTTCAATTTAAAAGTTGTTCCTAAATGGGAAAATAAATTGGTACTTTTCCTAACCTTCAAACCCACAAATAAGCATGTGAAGACAGACAAAGATGAAATTGTAAAATCACAAAAATATCAAATATTGGAAGGAAGTATGTACAAACAAGATAAAGAAGGTGTATTAGCTTGTTGTGTTGATAAGCATGAACATAGTAGTTGGTTACAACATGCCTGTGAAGGATTTCTAGGAAGTCACTATTCTAAACAACAACATTGCAAAATCTGAAACCGTTAGGAGTGTATTCACCTAGTATAGACAAAGAAATACATGAATGGACTGAGAACTATCCAATGTGCCAGAAGAGACCCCTAGTGGAGTATGCTACCCTTTAGCACATGTCATTAATTCCAGAATGGAGTGCTCCATTGGTAGAATTTATGAAATCATGAACACTACCCAACAAGGCTAGTGTGGCAAGAAAACGAAGCATGGAGCAAGAGGCTTACGACTACACCTTAGTAGGAGACAACTTATACCAAAGAGACAAAGATGGATACATAAGACTGTGCATTCACGAGACTAATTGAAAATATTAGAAATTGCACATAGTGGAGTTGGAGGTGGACACTTTAGGCCTACGTGAGTAATTAAAACCATTCTATTCTCAGTACTTTGGTGTTCCACTCTTCATATGGATGCATATATCTATGTGAAGAGATGTGACACTTGCCAACATGCACAATATCCGATCAGAAAAGATGAGATGCCTTTAAGGACAATGATGGGGGGACGCATTCTCAAAGTGGGGTATAGATTTTGTTGGTCCTATTAACCCCATAGCTAGAAACTCCCATGTAGAGTGCATTTTTGTAGCCATGGATTACCTTACAAAGTGGTAAGTAAATGCCATAAAAGAATGATGCTGAAACAACAACTAAGTTCTTAGTTGAGAAGGTGTTCACCAGATATGGGTTACAGATCGAGTTAGTAAGTGATAGAGGTACACACTTCTTGAACAAAGTCATTGATAACCTTCTCCAAGAATTCTTGGTGATACATAAGAAGTCCGCCCCCTATCATCCAGAAGCTAACTGACAAGCCGAGAGCACAAGTAAGATCGTATGTAATGTCTTGACGAAATTGGTAAATAATAAATGCTCTAATTGGGACAAATAACTTCATCATGATGTTTGGGCTTATAGAGTTGCCTACACAACGGTACTCAATGCCACCCCATTTCAAATGGTCTTCGGACAAAATTTTGTGTTACCATTAGATTTCTTGATTTCGACTTTAAGAGTAGCACAAGAGGACGGGTGGAATGGACACGAGTTTTCCTCCTGAATATTTGATCTAGAATGCTTAGGTGAGACTAGGCTACAAGAAATAGAAGCATTACACTACAAAGAAAAGGCAAAAGGCACACATCAAGGATAAAGGATTGAAACATGGAGACCTAGTGTGATATATGCATTAAAGCAACATGCCCATAAATTGGAAAAGTGAGATATGGACCCATGGCCATTAATAGAATTTCCACAAGCGGTGTGGTTCAATTGGCCACTCTAGAAGGTGACATCTTGCCAAACTATATAAGTGGATGTGGAGTCAAGCTATATCAAGAACCTTTTACAGAGGATATGATAATGAGACTCAACACAGCTAAGAAACGAAAAGAAGAAGAGTTAAGGGTTAGAGAAGAAGCACAAGCAGAGGCTAGAGAGTATATTAGGTGAAATAAGGTAAGGCAACAAGGCATAGATGTCAATCCTGAAGCCCCAGGATATCACATGGCCATGTGCCCAACATCGGGTCTAATTTCTTCTCGAATAATCAACCGACATCCCTTTGTGACCATAAAGGTAGGACAAGGAAAGAATGCAAGGACCATGAGAGCTTTGATTGACTCAGGTGCAACAACTAGTGTAGTAAGACTCTCATATTGCCAAGATCTACAATTGAACATCAACTCCACAGAAGCATATCTCATAGGATTAACCATTTGTTGCGAGAGATGGAGCTCCCTATCTACCTTCAAGATGTATCAATGGTAGTCAAAATTCTAGTATGTCAAGATGAGGACCTTATGGAACCACTTGTCTTGCGTCAAGATTGGATCTATGACCATGCAGTCAACTTAAACCTAAGAAGTCAACTTCTTCAAGTTTGGGTACATGAACAATGCATTACATTAGAACTAGAGAATTGCATGATCACAAATCTAGGTATCTCACATTCTCTTAGTTCTTCTAAGACTAATCTTAGAGAAGAAGAGGTTGTATGTTATCATTTATTGTGATAATCTTAGCAGCATCCACTTAGCACGAAATCCTATTTTTCATGCTAGAAGAAAGCATATCAAGGTACATTATCACTTCATCAAAGAAAAGGTATTAGCACGTGATATTGATCTTCTTTATGTGAGGATAGATTGGCATGTTGCTAACATTTTCACTAAAGCACTTGGAGTAGAGAAGTTGAAGAAGTTTCAGAAGATGCTTGGATTATAGGATATGATGTTGAGCTTGAGGGGGAGCACTGAGATATCAAGCTTACCATGTGATGATCAATGATGACACATCTCTTTTCATTTCTTTGACATGTATAGTGGTTACGTTGATATATTTCACGAATACTCCATTGAGCTTTACTAAATTTATCTAACGAAAATCATGGAACATTTTTTTCTTGCTAGCTCACTCATTCATGAACATAAGGATTTTCTTTATGTACTATTCTTTATATATTACACTAGTTATATTGTTGTATTAGGTTGTTCTTGTATAATCTCTTTATGTAAAAAAAGAAGAAGAAGAAGATCATTCTTCCTTGCCTTGATCTATGTGTTCTCCTCTATTTGTGTGTGAGAGTGTGAGGTCTCTCTTCCTTATCTCCTTTCTCTTGAAAATGTGAACCTTAGTCTTTCCCTTCTCTAAACACCATAAGAGTGTAGCTTAGTGGCAAGACATTTCCATTCAAGCGAGCTCCAGGGGGGCAGTATTGGGATGGGTGACCTCCCAAAAGGTATCGGGAACATTCATCTTCCTTGATTGTTGAGTTCCTCTCTCATGTACAACCGATGGTGCCAATGGTGACTTTGGTGACTTGGATGAGAAGGTATGCCATGGTCTATGCTATGGTCGTGGTCTTGTGTTAAGCCTTGGAGAAAGCCTTCAATGTGTGGGCAAGAAAATGTTCTGATATGAATGAAATTTTTTGATGATACTAGTGGAGTATTTTACATCAAAATGCTCTAATACCAGTGAAGTATTTTGATGGCAATGCACGAGGATGGAGTGTTTCTCAAGAGCTCCATGACTATATTCTCTTAGTAGAAATCTGAGCTCTGGATTCTACACACATTAGTCCATATATGCCCATAGAATACATAGAAAAATACAGTACATAGAGTGTTGATATATTTTGGTAGTGATGTGTCTGAGCACACGAGGACCACCAGGACACATTTTCCCCTTTTTAGGAGGTTTTTTTCCTAGCTTGTATATATGCCTATAACTCTAATGGGTTACTTATCTTTGTACATTCTCTTGGTGATACATTCAATATTGTGTGTTGTGCTCCAAGATTCTTCTTCTTCCTTGTGGTGTTCACATGCTTCCACGGACCTCAAACTCCAACAATTGGTATGAGGGTAGACCACCGCTTCATCTAAGGCATCGTCGACACTCCTCTACTCATAGTCTCAAAATCACACCGCTTCATCTAAGGCATCGTCGACACTCCTCTACTCATAGTCTCAAAATCACACAAAAATTGGTGAGGACACTGAGGGTGATTAGAGGTTTGAAATGGCTTCTCTTTATGGTGTTGAAATTGCGATCCAAGCTTGTTTCAACCTCCAAATGCAGTATATAGTCCTTGTGCAAGAAGTTTTATCTTTTTGTGCATGTTAATGGCAATCAAGAATTAACCAATTATACGGTTCTTGGGATTGACAGGGGTCTGTATTATAGAGGCCCTATGATTATTTTCCCAAAAAACATTCATTACAGAGATTTTACTTGTCACTTTACTATGACTCTCCACCAACAAACTTGCAATTAAACAATTTCACCAACGGACTTCCTAAAGGCATACGTATTACGTCACCATGATAAAGTTATGACATTCATTAATGCAAAATAATACTCATTCTTCATTGGCAAATTACACACAACCATAGTTGGATTCATATCTTCATCAACAAAGTATCATACAGATAAGATCACTGAAATGGCTAAACACACAGAACAGTAGGAATTCAATACACTAGTTTAAATCAAACTTGCTTTGAAGCATTCCATAGGCACACTCCATAGACCCGCAGTCCGACATCTCGCTCCCCACGCATCTGCTTCCGCACTTTTTCCACTATCCAAAAAGGTACAAGCATTATGCTACATCCTTTTGTTGTGCATCTTTTCTAATTAGATTTTTCGATAATTACCATTACATTTCGGCAACCTAACACTGGCACGCACGATGGACTCGAACTTAGAATTGGTTGATTACAAAAAGATAACTAGGAATCATCAACGACACCTTGAATATACATAGCGCGAGCTAATTTAAAAGTCTGCCGAATCTTCTGCTTCAGAGACTCTAACATTTTCTAGAGAATGTGCGGTTCTACCAAATGAGCATCCATCCGCACCGAATTGGAAGCAATAACTTGAAATAATAGAAGTTCACTTTGGCTTTGTAAGAAAGCTTCTTGGAGATAAAAGTCATTTGCTATAGCTGTATCACGATGTAGCTAAGCATTAGCAATCTCTGCATCAATACGCAAAAGACATTCCTACTAAATACCTAACTGCTTTTCTCGACAGTCCAATTCTTGCTATTGAAATTGCATTGTTTTAAAAAAATCATGGTGCTCCTTTTGAATAGCATCAATCTCTTTCTTTAACTGAATATTGTGACTGATTTCTTCACCAAACACTTGTCCTTTTTGAGACAATCGTTCTTTAACCTGTCGAAGTTCTGTTTCACCTTGAAGCACTTTGTTAGAGAGTACCTTAAAGGTGTGTTCGATATCTGCCAATTTGGTGCGAGTGTTGGCCAACTCACAGCCGAGAGTAGTCATAGCATCCCTTTTGTCAATCAACACCTACTGTAGAAAAGTGATTTCTATGTCTTTAGCTTCAATGGCATCATCCTTAGCCTTAATATGTTCGCGTAATAAGAATTCATTTGCTTCAACCTCCAAAATTTCTTCCTGCAATGGAGCGATGTGTGCCTCTAATACATCAACCTTTGATTGAAACTCAATTCGCAATGACTACTGAGTAGCATTCAACTGAGTTGGGAGTTGCTTGGATAAATAAGTAAGAAAATCACCGATGTGGCTTAATTGTAGAAAAGAATGCGGTGCTAAAAAGTTCAACAATGGGAGAGAAGGTTGCACTGATACTGTAGCAGAAGAGGAAGGGGGGGAATAATTGTGAAGAAGGTATTGGGTGAGAGTGTGATACTGCAACTGAGTGAGTAGGGGAAGAAGGGCATACCGGGGGACTGGGGGATAAGGGTGCCCTAGAAGGTGAAGGAGAAGGGGTTACCAGATTCTCCGTAGTGTTACTGTCAAGCATGGACTTAGGTGGAGATGGAGGCGAATTTGAATCAACCTTGTCCGACTGTGATTCATGGTGTACAGTGGATTCAGCCATTGCTTCTTGTGTAGTTTGATGGGTGGTCTCACCAACATTATCATTTTGTGATGTCTCATTGATGACTTCTTGTTTCTTATCCATCATCGGAGTGTGTTGAACATCTCCCATAATAGTATCTTCCATATTTTTATCCTTAGGCGAGGGTGGGGTGGAAGAATCACGCATGGATGACATTGTGTCATTCAAGATTGCCTTACTGGTTGATGCATGACCTATGTTCTGAGAAGGGCTGACTTTCCTATGTTTCTCTTGAAAAAATTTGAAAATATCTTCATCATCATCATCATATCCTATCACACGATCAGACTCTTCGCACAACAACATATTACTCATCGGAAGGCTTGAGATAGGGTTCACAACCGGAAGGAGGAATGAAAGAAGGTGAGGCAGATGGGTGCGAGGACATTCACCTTTGGACATTCCCCTTTGTGATGCCCAATTTATAGTTTCACGGGAGGTAGCGTCAATCAGAGCATAAAAAGGTTGGGAGATACCGTAAGTGCATTCCTGAAGGTTAAGGGTGGTCACCAAAAACTGCAACACTGAACACTCTGGATTGGGTCCGCACATTATGGCAAATTTGTTGGAGGAATGTCGGGCAAAAAGTTGTTTCATCGTAGCCAGTGGGAGAGAGTGAACTTCAGTACAACCTGCTTGTGGAAGATGAAACATCTCGGCCATAGTGTTAATGGAAACCACCATCCGTGGATAAAGGCAAGTGAGAGGCCAACAAGATTCTTTCAGGGCAACCTAGGCAATTGCCGTAATCACTCTTTTGAAATAAGGATGACCCTCTACCGAATGTCAGGGCAACTCGACGAATGCCAACAAACCACGAGGACCAAAAAGCTCCACAAGGTCAGGGGAAAGACTGGCACAGAAGGTGGTGATATTCACAAGAGCTTCCATGGTGCAACAAGTAATCAGAACACACAAGAATATGAATCACACAAGCAAAACGATGAAGAAAAAGAGTACGAGGACACCGGCTAAGTAGAAAACACAGGGTGAAATCGTGGGTGTAAGACATAATCATCACAAGTGGAGGGAAACATGCATGGATCATTACTATGAAAGTTAAGGATTTCCAAATCATGGGGTACGGTAGAGGAACATGGTTAATGAATGAAAATGGGAGGATTACAGTGGTGTGTTCAACCGAGAAATGCGTAGCGTAGATAGTGGTTCAAAGATATCGAAACAAACACGATCCTAATGAAGGTAAAGTGAAACATATGCAAGTGTAAGGGTAAGTGGGTGGCATGCAATACGGATGGAGTTTAGATCCATTAATGGGTTTAGGGAGTAGAGTGCAAGTCAATGTAGATAACCAAAAAGTAGCTCGACCAATGTGTTCTGCAATGCGGTAGGGACCAAACCAACGAAGCTTGAAATTTCTTGCCAAGCGATTAGACTTGGTCTTGTAAAGAAGAACCAGTTGCCCTACTGTAAAGACAAGGATCTTGAGGAACCGATCATGTGTTTTAGCTTGCCGCAATTGGACTTCCTGAAGAACCAAAAAGCTTTCCAAACAGTGCTCATCCAAAGACCATAAAACATCTAGCCTGAAAGGGAAAGAATCTTTGGGTAATATCTTATGCTCCAATGCCACCCATAAGCTAGGTACATGTAGATGACTTTGAGCTGAATCCAACAAGCTTTGAATCATTGAATTTGGTGGAGTATTGACTGAGATATGCCCTTGACAAGTTGACAGACTTTTGAGTAGAATAGCAGAGAACACAGAGATGAATGATGTAAATGTATCTATAAATTAACACTTGTGTACAATCCCATTGGCATGACTAGCATTGCCTAATGGTGTAGAGAGGTGTAGGCTATGGTGTAGTCCTCACACACACTCAATGACAGTAGAATGAAGCTCGGGAGTGATCTCTCATACCGCGACTTTTCATGATCACTTTTATATGTAATGAATAAGAATTTGAATTCAAATTCAATTCTTGGCTCCCTATGATCAAGCTCCTAAAGGTTTGGAGATATCTCAATCAAGTGAGCTACGTTTTTCCACGAATCACTTAGGTAGGTGATTACAAAAGATTCCAAGTCAATTTGACTTTTACAATGAGGTAAAGTGGTAATAAACCACTAGCATATGTTCCTATGGTTCTTCATGTATGTAGAGGCTTCATGAAATCTTTCAAGCCAAATGTGTAGGCTTGTGATTTACTCCAACAGCTCCCCCTCAAGCCAAACATTTTGGCTTGAGTCTTCATCTTCAATCTTCAAGTATATCCTGCAATCCAATCATATATTTGAACCTGCAAAGTTTGTTTCCATCCAAAGCTTTAGTCAGCAAATCTGCACATTGCATGTTAGTTGACACATAGGTCAGCTGAATGTCCTTGCTTAGCAACTTCTCCCTCACATAATGGTAATGTACTTCTATGTGTTTTGTCCTAGCATGATAGATAGGGTTAGCTGCAAGGTGAAGAGAACTTGTATTATCTCCAAAGATAATTGGAGGCCTAGTATATAAGCCCAATTCTGTATACAGAAGCTTAATCCAAATTGCTTCTTGAGTGGCATTAGCTAGCCCTCTATATTCTGCCTCTGTAGAAGACAATGCCACAGTTGGTTGCTTCTTTGCAGACCATGAGATTGGTTTGTCACCTGCAAAAGAAATGTATCCTGAAGTGCTCCTCCTATCATCCTTGCATCCTACCCAATCTGCATCTGAATAGACTTTTATATCAATATCTGAAGTATAAGGAAAATACAAACCATGGTTCTGTGTACCCTTGAGATACTTCAAGATTCTCTTGCAGCCTCTAAGTGAGGTATCCTTGGTTTGTGCATAAATTGACTTAGCACACTAACTCCATATGCAATATCAATTCTAGTTAAGGTAGCATAGTTCAAGCTACCCACCATACTTTGATAAAGTGCTTAAATTTTTTAACCGAATAGACTAGCGCAAGACATTCTCGTTCAGTAATGGAATAATTACGTTCGGCGGCTGCTAGTCGCTGACTTGCATAATAAACAGAACGAAACCACTTATCATGTTGTTGCATAAACACACTACCAATTGCAATATCAGGAGCATCCATGAAGACATGGAAAGGAAGTTTCCAATTAGGAGATTGTAAAATAGGAGCCTGTGTAAGGAGATTTTTTAATCGATCAAAAGAAAATTGACATTCCTGCATCCACACAAACTATCTGTTGGTGCAAATATCAAGCCTAAACATTTGGCTAGATTTTATGTACAATTGGAGCTCCATCAAAACCCTTGCTAGAAAGGTTGTTTTATCTTTCACCATTTGTAAAAGTCATTTTTTGACTTGAAAGAATATTTGTAACTACCACTAAAATCGTGGGACTTGTTAGTTGGAAAAGTCACGACTCTACTTGAAAGAATATCTCCTATATTGGAGGACTACTTTTAGTGAGAGCCAATGGAGGATTCAAATTCAAATTCAAATATCCTTTATAAAAGATGTGTAAAACATGCGCGGGATAAGCGGCTCCATTCCGAGTTCTTCCTGACCACATTGTAAGAGGGTAAGGCTTACGTCATACCAATACTACTCACAATCATTAGGCTTTGATTATCATGCCTATGATCTTGTACAACATTGTGTTCTAATAAAATAGATCAATACTTCTCATCTATGGTCTCTCTGTTATAGTTACTCATAATAGTCAACTTGTACTGCGCTTATCTCACTCATTTCTTTACCATTTTCAACGTTCTATAGCTTGTTGGAATTAGCTCCAAGTTCTCTATATGCTCAAAAATTTTAAAGATAATCTATTAAGCCAATTTGGAGAAAAGTGCATCGAAGCAATCACTGGTCAAACTCAGGAGAGGTCCAAACAAATTGGGGGTAATGATTCAATTGCTAAATTGATTGCTCTGTGTATAAGGCATCATTTTAAGTGATTCCACTTGGAAGCATTAGCTCATTAAGCTAATTTGATATCTCCAAAAGGAATTTTTCTAACTCCTACTGTATTGGAAGCACTAAGCATAACAAGCAGCAGGTGTGTGAACAAAAATGGAAGGTTTTCATTAATCCTTCAACTTGGAAGTAGTCTATTTTGGTTTAATATTTTCTCATATCATTTCCAAAGTATATATGCACTTGCATAGTGTCAATGGAAAGCTAATTGGGCCTACAACTCAACTTTGAAGTAATAAGGGGCTAGTACAAAGCAAGATTTGGAAGTGCCTACTCATTTCTTGAAGTGTCCATCCATCTTTCCCAACAATGGTATCAGAGCAAAGCTAAGGTAAAATGGGAGATGGTTTTCCTTCTTTCATTGATAAATTGGACATGAACAACTATCAAGCATGGTCCTTGAGGATGAAGATATACTTGCAAGGAAGAAGCCTTTATGGATACATCTCACGAGATGAGGAGATGCCCATATTCAGAAGCAAAGGACAACCTACAAGAGAGGAGCATGAAAGACTTAACACATGGTGTGGCAAGGATGCATTAGCAAGGTCTTACTTACTTAACTCAATTTCTGATTTTCTTCTTCCACACATTAGGAACTGTAAGACATCTCAAGAGACTTGGGAAACATTGTCTTCATATTTTTCTTCCAACACAAGGGCTAGGAATAACCAATTGTGGATTGAGTTTACCACTCAAAGAAAGCAACCCAAGCAAGGCATCTCAGAGTATGTGACCAAAGTCAAAGATGTAACAGATCAATTGGGCATAGGAGAAGAAATTGAAGAGCAGCAGATTGTAATACAAGTAATCAATGGTATTAAAGCTGATGACAAATGGGAGAGCTTCACAACTGCCATGGATCTGTACATGGACATGCACATTCCAGGCCTTACCACTCTCATGGGGCAACTATTTACCCATGAATCCAAGCTCAACAATAATGCAGCCTCATCAAGAGGTCATAGATCTTCTACCCTATACACTGATAAAAGTAAGTCCAAAGAGAAAGGGAAGAACAAGAAGATTGAGGATGAAGGAGCTACCTCCCAAGCCAACTATGCAGGGAGAGGTAGAAACTCAAGAGGAAGGGGTAGAGGAGGTAAGAAAGGTAGGGGGGAGACCTTATAACTCCTCACCATGTAATATTTGTGGATTGTCAAATCATACTACAGATGAGTGTTAGAGGAACTTCAAGAATCACAGAGGTAGAGGTTATCAAAGAGCTGGATATACACAATCAAGAGGAAGATTTAATCATCATCAAGGATACAATAACAACTACAATAGCAACTACCAAGGAGGCTAAAAATCAAGGAAAAACTACAACAACTACAAAAAGGAGCAAGATGATTCTCTTCTGATTATGAATATGACTTCAAAACCAAGTATAAATGATGACCATCAATTCTACATTGACTCAGGATGCTCAAACCATGTGGCAGGCAATGTAGCTCTTCTCTCTAACCTTGAGGAACCAAAGGGTAAGCATCATGTACAAACAGGTGATGACACCAAGCACTCATTGATCAAAGTAGGAAATGTCAAGAACTCTGATGGAAATAGAAATCTATTGAGCAGGGCTCTATATGTACCTACAATTACCAAGAATTTGATGAGTGTTGGACAGATTGTGGAAAATGGTTTGCAGGTTAGATTCAACCAATATGCAGCATTTGTGGACGATCCCCAACATGGATTCAAGAGAATTGCCAAAGGAGAAAAGAGAGGTAGATTATTCACTTTTGTTACAAAGACCAAACACTATGAGAACTTGAAATTTGGCATAAGAGATTAGGGCATGTTGGTGAAAGAACCTTAAAACAAATATGTAGAGATCAATGTGTGCTTGGGATACCTAATGTATCCAAGCAACACATGATTTATAAATGTGGTGCTTCTCAGTTTGGAAAATCTCACACGTTACCCTTCTAAAGGAAAGGCTACATGCATGAGGACTACCTAGAGCTTGTCCATACAGATGTATGGGGACCAAGTAAGGATCCCTCGATTTCTGGATCAAGGTATTATGTATCTTTCATTGATGACTTCAATAGGTGGACTATCTTATATTTTATGAAGCACAAAGATGAAGTATTCAGTTGCTTTAAAAAGTATCTTGCACTTGTTGAGAACCAAACAAGAAGAAGTCTAAAGAGACTAAGGTCAGATGGAGGAGGTGAGTACTTCTCAAATGAATTTGATGCATTCTTGCAGGACAGAGGAATCAAGAGAGAAATTACAACAAGGTATACCCTTGAGCAAAATGGGGTGGCAGAGAGGAGAAATAGATTAATTGTTGAAACAGCTAGGTCAATATTAAATGAGAAAAAATTACATAATTACTTGTGGGCAGAGAGTGTATCTACTGCTACTTATCTTGTAAACAGATTACTATCCAAATCTCTTGATGGGATGACCTCATATGAAGCATGGCATGGTAGAAGACCTTCACTTGATGATTGCCGAATCTTTGGATGTGTTGCTTATGTGCATATCCCTTCTCAAATAAGAGGTAAGCTAGACCCTAAGGCAAAGAAGAGCATCTTCATAGGATATGACTTGAATACCAAAGGAGTCTATGAAGGTAATTGGTTCTAGATGGATCTATAAGATCAAGAGGAATTCTCATGGATAAATAATCAGGTACAAAGCTAGACTAATGGCTAAGGGTTTTGCACAGACCAAAGGAGTTGATTATGAAGAAACCTTCTCACTTGTGGAAAAAATGCCAACCATCAGGTGAAGATGGTACTTGGTAGTTGGATGCAATTCTACCACAATACAAGCATAAGGGGATTACCAATACGAGAACTTGCATTCTCATAAAAATAATGTTTTATCTATTACACTTATGGGTTCCTCGAGTAGCTTTGATGTGAACCTTTTCCCTATACATGGGCAATTTTTACTCTAGTGCTTGCTAGAGGTCTTTTCCCCATGTTACCACATACTTGATACTCTCATATGTGGTGGTACTTTGTACTTAGGGATATTATTCAGCTCTTACTTCAGTTCAGTTAATCAATCAATAGAGAGAGCTATTCCAACCATCGTCTTCTCCGTGTGTCTTGCTGCGTTTGTGCTCCTTGTGTGTGCTTCTTGTGTGTGTCTCGCACTTCTACACACACCCAACCGTGTGTCCTGCTGCGTTTGTGCTCCTTGTGTGTGCTTCTTGTGTGTCTCTCGCACTTCTACACACAACCAATAGTGGTATCAGAGCAGGTTCAGCTTCTTCTCAAGTTTCAGTTTTTCGCATCGTGGCGTGCACGCACTTTAACAGTGCAAATCAACTTCGGAGCATAGAAGTGTGAATTTCAGCAGCTGAGAGACATTTCCACTAGGTGCGCTGGGGTTTCACCCCCATTTCAAAGCCATTCGTGCAGTCAGAATCGCCATCAGAGTGATGGTTTGTGAGCTGAAATTTCAGCACTCATTTCAGCTTTCATCGAAGTGAAGATTTTGTCACATTCTTGTTCCTCAGTGAAATGGCGGAAATCACTCTCTTTCTCTATGTATCTATATATCTCTTCATCATATAAATTTCTCAATGGTTCATTTTCATTCATCTTTTCAGTCACCTTTACGATGCTGAACTGTATACTTATGGCTTCATATCTATGTACTATTCTTTAGTCCATCTAATTATAGTGCTATGGACAACCTTTTTATAGGTCAAATGTACGTCTGTTTTCCCTTTTCATTCATTTTGTGTAGCACGTTCAACTTTTTTTAGTATACAGATTCTTGGTTTCAAATTTTTTTGAACAGTTTCCAATGGTTCTACATACATTTATGTTTTATACACTTTGGCACTACTGCTTTTTTAACTATCTCATTCCGTTTCGTGAATTTTTTTTGTTTTTTCTTTTAGTTTTGTTTAAAGTTTTCTTATAAAATTTAGAATTTTATAACCCTTCCTATTTCCATTCATTCTCATTGATTTACTATAATATTATTCAAACTATATACATTGATTATGATAGAAATAATAAAACTATTATTACTATTCTTTATACAAAATTATATGTAATGTCATTTATTTTTTATATTTTCATTTATATTAAATCATTATGATTATCTGTAATATCTTATGTAATTATTATAATATTGTTATTATCATTTATATAATTTTTGGACCTTCCTATTGCGCAACATTCCGCACTTTATATGATACATCTACATAATCATGTAATTAAATATTAACACGCTGAAACAAATAATCTCCCACACATACATACATAGACAATGCAATAGCATATGCACACAATGTACAAGAAGCTCATCAGGCATCCGCAATTCAAATGCACAAACTCACAAAACGGATGTACAAGATACATACATACAGCACGCTCACTCATATTATAGAAACACCTATAAACACATGACGCACATACAGAATACACAATTTCAAATCGTACATATAATACATATAGAAACACAAAAGACATATATGAGGCACACATACGTGCATCATACACTCACAAAAGCACAAAGGAAAAGTAATTCTGTATGAAAAATACTATTTATTCTCAAATATATGTCAATTAAAGAGGTTCAATCCATAACATAAGACATATAAAGCATCAGGTAAGATTCCTCAAGATTAGATAGAACATTGATTACTTCCATAGAAACCAAAATCGATAAGATAATCACGGGATTCATTTTACAAACTTCAACCTAGAAACAAGATTCATATTTCTATCCATAGCGAAATTTTTGTGGACCTATTGGTCCTTGACTTGCTAATCAAACCTAAATACACATCAACTTCGCTATTGCATCAATCAAAATTTGTTTGTGCATAACAAGTTTTCACCCTTCCTATTTGTATGTTGAAATGCACATTTATACAACCTCCATAATAAGGAGAAGACAATCATGCATTACCCCATTGGTGCGAATCCTTGCTTGCATGTTGGATGAAGGTCATATTGGAACATTTGTGGATTGTAGATGGATTTGGGAGACTTGGATGATATCCATTTTGGATTTTGGTTCGCCTCGTATGTGACATAAGCTAAATCTAGAGGCCTTTAACTTGCAAGCCCACTTTGAGGGTGAGATGATTTCAAAAGTCACTTTATTATTGTGGCATTCCATGCATTAATGAGTTCTAAATATCATGTACATATGGGTTGTAGATCACTACGTGGACAGTGAATGCCCACATACAACCACCCATGCCTAGATGGCTATGAGAATCCCCACCTCTAAATGATCCTATTTATAGATGATTTCCATACTAGTCTAAACATGGAGTTGAGCCCCCATACTTCTACCTTTTAGTTTTCGATCTAGATTCTTTCGATTACAATTTAAGCTGTAGCTTAAGACTATGGACGTGGAAACATTGTTTTTGTCACATTCTTTGTCAGTAAGATTGTAATTACATTTTTATATATTCTATTCTTCTCATCTCTTCTACTATGCTCATCTCTCTTGGATAGTTGCTTTCATACATGATATCCATAATTGTATCTAGGAAGGGATTTCTTATTTTAATAACTATATTGGTTAGAAACATAATAATGGCTTCAACCTTGTTGTGTACTAGTGATTTTTTCTCTATTGCACCTATTCATATTCATCTACCCACCTTCACTTGATAGAACAAATTATACTCTATGGAAGCTCAAAATTATAGCCATTTTGGACTTTTACGAGTTTATTGATAATTTTATGAGGATAATAGGACCCGCGTTAGAGCCTAATTTGATGGGAAAATATGAGAAATCTAGAAGGAATGATTGAGGTTGATCTAGATCTTCTTTGATCTTTGAAGCAAAAGAATGAGAAATCTTTAGGTGCAATCATTACCAATGTAAGTGATTCTATGCTTATTCTAGTACAACAAAGCACCAAAGAACATGACGCTTAGGGCATATTGGGTCATAGTATGATATCAAAAATCACTCTATGGTTTTGATTCTTAAAAAACAATTAGAAAGTGAGAATCGTTTTGAGTTCAAGAATTCTAACTACTTGATCTATTGAATCAAGGTTTTACAAGAACAACTACCTACTGTCAATGTTGTCGTAATACTTGAAGAACTAGCTTGCAAGTATATTTGAATTCTTCTTGCAAAATATGATGTATTTGTGATAGCCTATGACTCTCTGGTTAGACCGCTACCTCTTGATTTCAAGATCTTTGCGTAATGCAACTACTAGAAAAAAATCATCTAACCAATCATCAAGGTTCAATGATGCAGAATTTTAACCTAATGCATAAGGGGACATGTTGTTATAATTTGAAAAAGAAGAGAAAGAAGAAAATGCTCACTAGAGGTTATCATTCTTTTGAAAAGATGGATAATTCCATCAAGGGCTATAAAAAACTGAAAAACAAGAGGATTGATACTCTTAACTCCACCTAGAAGATTAAACATATGGAAATAACATAGAGCTTTAATCATGGGTTTCCATGGAGAAAGTATGTACATCTACAAAAGAGCATGCACAAGAATGTCTGAAACTAGATAGTGGAGCATCTCCCCACATGACCAATATGAAAGACCAATACAATTTGTAAAGACCTTTACATGAATCTATCAATGTTGTGGAGGGAAATGACACCAAATGTTCGAGTGAAGGGATCCATTAGGAAAATTTAGGGTCTTCAACGGCTACTTTATCTCCTTAATTATGAAAATGGGTTACTTTTAATCATGCTTTGGATTTTTTTGTTAAGTGAGTATGCTTAAGATTTAAAATACCAAATCCAGGATTTGTTTCCACTTTTGCTCCAAAATCTGGGTGAAATCTAGAAATCCACAAATAAGCTAGCTTCACCCCTCACCATTATATGTATGCTTACCTTGAACCGATGATGGATTGGAAAATCCTCAAGGATACTCATAGTTGATAAGTCATGAGTATTATTCTATTTCATAAATATACTCATTAATTAGGATCAAGGATGATTATGAAGTACTACTATGATTTGAGTATACCATTGCTCTCATGATTTTGAATTGACTTGTGCTTAAAAAAAATTGAAGGAATGGTATTCCTCTCTAAGAATCTGCTAGTTACTAAGGTTCACATGTCCATGATAAAGAAATAACTTTATCCATGGATGGTGGATGTACAATCACACTATGGTGCCATTTTTTAGTTTCTAATGTGATTTCTATGGTGTAATGTTCAGATCACTTGGAAGACGTGTAGATGAAGGAACTTTAACGATGCTTCATGTTGGCATGATAACCTAGTCTTGTTTGTAGCATCCGACATGATGATTAAGGTAAAGCTGTAATGTAAATATCATGCTCTATAGGAAAATAGTTTTTTGGTCTCTATATGGGATGCGATAATAGAGACATGATCGGGTTTTAAATTAAAAGATGGCTCTTTGTTATGCTTACTAGAAATGATTAATTAATTCAATTTAGTGTGTCGATGATAATCTTTTTCTATTCGATAGTTAAGATATCTACATCAACCTTGATTATGCTTACTTTTTGGGTACCATTGATCATAACTCTCATATGATCTGGATATATATGAACCTCATAAAAGTGTTATGGACAAGATTAAGTCCGTGTGGCTTATAGATGTTGGATGATGGATAAATGTCACAAGTAGATGTTGTTGTAGCTTACTGATGTGCCATGGGTAAATTCTTGAATCAAAAGATTATTATTTGATGACCTTGCATTAGCTCAAGACCAATGATTTTACAAAGATGTACCCCAACTATATTTCTAGGTTTATTGTCTATGAAAGAGCCTAAAGAGCATGTGCAAGGTTGCTATTTCATTGGTCACAATTAATATAAGTTTTAATTTGTATGATATGCCTCTCTCATATAGGAATTATACAACATAAAAACTTGTATGTAGCTCTAGTCATATCACGCTCATAAAGAGACCTCACAATAATGATTCCCAGATTTGTACAATGGTGTTGCTCAAGGACAATGAGGAGCTATTAGCCAGAGTGAGGAAAGCAGTCACTGAAGAAGAGGAAGTACATAAATCAAGATGTGAAAGGTAAAAAAGGAGCAGAACATGTAACGAATACAACTCAATTACAAAACACTGATTCTTATGACTATCCCAGTGTATAAAAAAGAACCCAAAACCCAATTTTGTAAAAATACGCTCCATTTTGTGCAACTCTAGGAGTCATCAAGCTTGAGGAGCTTAGGTAGAAGCCAAGTGAAAAATTTTGCATTTTTTGGAGCTCCTTTGAACCTTGAAATTAGCTTTAGGAAATTATTTCTAACTATGCCAGATATTGTGTCTGTAGCCAGACAAAGCTCGACAATAACAATAAATAGAGCTAGAGATCGCATTTCTAGAGTAAGTTATTTTGGGAAATAAGGCTAGTATGATCATTGAGAGCTCTTGTAATTGAAGTAATCTACATTCTATTATTCTTAATCTTTGCTTCTTGCATGTGCATGTGTGTGTGTGTGTGCATCTTGCATGCGTCTTATCTGCACCTTCACTCACATCACTTATTCACAATAGTCATATCATCCTCATTCCTCAGCGGGTTGAAAATTAGGATATGGATCTCCTCAACATTGGTACTCGTCATTGTCCTAGAGTGAATTCTAATCCCGATAACATAAAAGCACACCAAATACATATGTGGAAACTCCAATCTTGACCACACAATAGTACCCCTCAATAGGTAAGAGTGAGAGTTGGGGATGGTACTTTGTACCATGGAGCCAAAGATTCATCTTAATAGCAAAATTTAGAAGCACTCCAAATGATATACTTGTAAGTATAAATTTCATCACATGAGTAACCTAGATGTGCTTGCCTCATCCCCACTAACAATTTTAAAAAGTTTCAATGGGTAGTAGGAAACCATAGAAATTTAATCAATCGATCCATGAAGAGTAGACAAAATTTCTTTTGCAGTTGGAGTTTATATGTAGATATGATGGATACTGTCCTTATCAAGCTTTGGTTATGGTCATTATGAATTCAAACAATCATACTCAAGGCTATGAAATCTTTGTAAAGAGGCTATGTATGTGTGAACTTTGTACAAAGTCCATTTAGACACAAAATTTGTAGAAAAATCATGTCTCATTAGAGAACAAAAGATCCTACATGATCATCCACAAAAGATCATATATGATCAGCCACAAAAGATCATGGATGTTCAAAACTTCTAAAAGATGAATACTACTCTAATCACACTCAATCCAAACTCAAAGATCACTAAGAATCATCCAACAAAAATCACTAGTGATCATATTTATGATGACCAACCATGCAATGATATATGAGGATTAGATCAAATGGGCATAGGATCTGTATTCTTTACCCCAAAAGATCAAGGGCGATTTCACCTTACATGATCAATTGTCATCATCCCCAAGCTCCAAGTTGTTATAACACATGTGACTAGTTGAAGAGAGTTGGTTACAAATATTATTATATCTCAGTTTTTTCACAAAAAAATGAAGCATGTGATGACTATCAAGGGAGAACTAGATTGTGCCCTCTAAATAGACTAGAGAAGTTTTTGGAACTATACTTTTGATTACAAGATCAACCACATAGGGAAGTAATTTAAGAACATGTAATTGGTACAAGAAATCCCACAACCTGAGATTGATAGGTATGGATAACTTGACTAGATATGATATAGGCCATCCCACAACTTGAGAATGTAGGTATGAAGGAAGATATATAGGTTACAAGAACTCCCTTAAGGGAGATGATCTAGATACAAGAAATAAATTGATGGTATCTCATACTATGAGATTTCAAAAGGATAATGTAGGATGCCCAAGATCCTAGAATAGTCAAGGCTAGAAGAAAGAACAAGAGTAGAAATTGAACTTGGACTTAGAAAGTACTAAGCTGGAGATCATGTAATGGTGGTTATGCATTGATGATGTCATCAATTTGAAATAAGACATCCAATTTTTAGAATCATGTAAATAGATAGTCATTCTTAGGGTTTTCGCACGTTTTGTACATGATGGGAGAATTATTTTCTCCGAATTCCAAGATAATAATGAGATATTAAAACTCCCATATATTCTAAGGTTCAGGGTGGTTTCCTTTGTGTTTGTGATATCACCTCCTCCTCATGCGACGAGTTCCATACGAAGCAATTATGTGACTCTTTTATCTTCTAGAACTTGAATCTTCATAGCTCTTGGTCTTTATCAAGTTCTTGGTATGTGGTACTTGAACACGATGATGATGGATATCCATGATGAAACTAGAAAGGTGTGGAGGGAAAATCCAATAGGAAACAATGAAGAAGAAAATCAAAACACAAAATAATGCAATAAAGAGACTTAGCCTGTATTCAAAGCCCCATAGGGGCACACATCAGGCTGCAATGTGAAACAAGGACCCCATGAGTGCAAACAAAGAAGTTAAACAAGGTCCTTCCAACAACCATAGAAGAGGCATGTGGAAGCTAAAGAAAAATCAACAGGCCAAATAGAAGGACAACACACCTCTTGATGCAAAGTGAATGGTCACAGAGAAAGATGAAAGCATTACACTAAGGCTTGAATAAGGGAGCACAGTGCCTGAGAATCTTTAAGGCCTCCTTGATGGCTGATGATGGGTAGTTAAAAATATAGCATTAGGTTAAACAAAAATAATTTGGCAAGAGGCATAAGAGGAAAACCAACCTCATTTGCCATATGTATCCTAGGTACAACCACTTTTTATGTGTTGAGAAACCCACAGAAGCCTGTCAATGGATGATAGAGACTACGAAGGGGAGAGTGTTGCAAAAGAAAGAACTGAAGAAAAGCGAGCCCCAAAATCTCCAATTCTTAAAAGCCTATTTTCTTTCAAAACCCTTTGTAAAACATCGAAGGGCCATGTAAATCCTCTAGAGGAGTCCTCTAGAAGCATGATTCTTGAACATTGTAATATTAGCCCTGTACAATAGTAGGGATTTAGTGATTTACAATAAAAGTGTCGCTCTCTTGTGTGAAGGGACCATTTTTAGGGCATAGGTATATAAGTCACTTTGTGACTCTTTGAAAGGAGGTTTTGCCATTGTGAGTACTGAAAGTGAAAATTTCAAATTTCCTTCTTTTTACCTGTGTGTCTTCTTCTTCATGAGCTTGCATGTGTGTATGATGCTTGAAATGTGTGTCTAATGTTGTTACCTACCCTTTCCCTCTCTATTTTCATCATTGTAGTGTGTTTGTGAAGTTTGGTGACTTATCGAGTGGAGTTAGTGTTTCTTGCCACTTAATATTTTGCTCATAATTTACAACACATTTTTCAAATTAAGCTATGATAATTGGATACGTCTCATTGAGAGCTTTGAAATGAACCCAATATTCACCATATTTGGGTTTTGGAGATGAGAGAAAGGGTTTACTTTATGCTTAATATTGTAGCAAGTATCATGATGCACACTTTCAAGGAAACAGGTGACTTGAGAGGTTTTTCTACCTAATTTACATGCATTGTTTACATACTCAATTCATTGGCTATTATGTATGCACATGTCCTCATACACTTGATATGTCTATGTTCAAGGATTGATAAATTAAAATGTGTATTAATCCACCACTATATGCACTTGTCAGTAATTGAGGTATAGTTTTGATTATCACAAGTTCTTAAGATATTTTGGCTTAGGTACACATGTTTTTGGAACTATTGCTAGGGACTAGTCCGTTCAAGGTGAGCTATGGAGTGAAGGTATTCTGTGCTAAGAAGTGTTATTCCTTGTTTAAGTCCCAACACGTTCAATCCATCCTTTAAACTTACAAAAAACTTGAGCCTTATCATGAAGTAAGTATACCCACATCTTCTTACTATAGGAAACCATGAATAAGGGAGACCCACCTAAGGCCCATGTAGGAAAATTTTGTCACAAGTCAACATCAACTAAATCTAGAGGATATCTTGCTTTAATATTTCTTTTCTATGGAAATTCCTTCCTCTGGTGCTTGCCCATGATGCAAGATTCACATGGTATCTTCATGTGTGCAAGAAATGGTAGGTGTGCAACCATACCTTCATGATGCATCTGCTTTAGTAGATGTTATCATATATGGCCAAAACTTTCATGCCATAGCTTAGTTTCATTGATGCTTGTGGTGGATGTAAGAGTAGAAAAATCATACAAGTCCTTCCTCCTCATGCCAATCCCAACAATGTTGTAGTGCTTTCCATATTATTTCTTGTCTTGCTGAAAGGTACTTCACCACATTGATAAGTTGTAGAAGTTATTGAAAATGGAATTCTTATGACTTCTCAAACATACAACATATGTTAAGGATTTTTTGATATCTCTATTAGAATTAATAAAAGAAATCATACCATTTTCACTTTAGGGCATCTTGAAATATTGTTTACCTTAATTATGATGGGTTCGTTTAGAGGTTCTATGGAACTATAAAGGTCTTTTTTGCTCATCATGTGACAAGGGGCATCACTTTAAGATTTTCATTAGTCATATGTTCCTAAATCTCTAGCCAAGGAGCATACCTCCACTATCATTAAAAGTAATCAAGCTCTCTTTCTGCAATGTTGGAAGACTATTGCCCTTGCCACCTTTTGAAGAACCACTCTTTTCTTTTTTCTTCTATGTGTGAAAGTCTTGAATTCTATGGCCTTTAATCTTGGATTTGAAGCATTCTTCCTTCAACGTCTTCATTTCATTCTCCTTTTTTTCTAGATCTTTTGAAGATTCTTCTTTTCCTTGTTGCAGCAACTAGATTAGTGAAGAAAATCCTTGAAATAAAGTAGTGTAGAAGTAAAGGGGCCCACCATTTTTTCTTGATTTGTTCCATGAAGAAAATCTTAGATCACTTGGAAGATGCGAAAGAATAATGGAGCTCAAAGTGCAAGAGATTTGGGATAGTTGGGCGTTCCATGTCAGATATGCCTCATTTTTGAGAAATCTTTGTGTATAATTTTGTTATAAGCACTTATTTTTTGTAGAATCCAAGTTGTCCATGAGCCTCAAATGTGAGCCTCAACCCTCTATATTTTTCCATGATTTCTAGGAATCATTTTGAAGGCAAAATAAGTATTAGAATCATTTTTTATTATTATTTTTTAATCATGAAAGGGGCCAATTCTTTTAGCATCAATTACCATAACCCTAAATTTATAAGGACTCTTCTTTCAATTTGAATTAAAATTTGTACATCTTGCCTCTTGAGTAGCTTGTGGAGCACCCATAGTGTTTTTGAGGTACCCCAACCCCATATCAACCTAGAAGAGGGGAGTTTTTATGTGCTTCATGAGGGATGTCTCCATATAGTTTAATGTGTAAACATTCTTGAAATGATAAATATTAGCTAATGTAGTACCAGTAAATGCTTGTTAAGCTTCATATTGGCGGGCCTACATAGCATTTCGCACCATTATTGGGGATGTGCTTCTTTTGAAGGTACCCACTGTATTTGGAGAGGTGATAAGTGAAGTAATTCGATGGCATGCACCACACTGGACTCTCCTTCTCGAGAGCTCCACGACGATATGCTCAAAGTAGAAAACCGAGCTCTGGTCGCCACACACAGTACTACGCACAGATGTTGTAGAATACGCAGAAAACGCAGTACACAGGGAGCACGAAGACAGACTTCTTAGGTTTTACAAATGCGGTCGAACTTACAGTCTGTGACTGACCAGGCCACTATATGTTTTATTAAAGAACATATACAAAGAAGTGTCCGGTGGCCATTTGGCCTTTCACATGGACACTAACGGTAACAATCTCCCACTAAAGGCCAATATGGCCAGAGTAACTATGGGAGAAAAAAGAAAGAATGATAAAGAATACCTGAGTGTAAGTATACAAACTATACCTCCCACCTGATGGGCATGTTACACAGTATACAAGTGACTGTGTAAGATCAAGAATCAAGTAACCCCCATCAAGTGACAACAGTGTCGAAAGCTATCCTGTGGTAGAGCTTTAGTCAAAGCATCTGCAGCATTATCTCGAGTGTGAACCTTCTCAAGAATAATGCTCTCAGTGGCTAAGCAATCTCTAATGAAGTGATACCTCACCTCAATGTGCTTGGTCTTTGCATGATAGACCGGATTCTTAGCCAAAGCAATGGCACTCTGACTATCACTGAGCAAGTGAGGTACATGCTGAGGCAAACCCAGATCACAAGCAAGAAGAGAAAGCCACAATGCTTCCTTACATGCCTCACTTGCTGCAACATACTCTGCTTCTGTGGTGGAAACAGCTGTACATTCTTGAAGACGAGATCTCCAAGAGATAGCACCTCCAGCAAAATGAAAAATGTACCCTGATGTAGACTTACGATTGTCTACACAACCAGCATAGTCAGAATCTGTGTAACCAATAATGGATGCTTTCCCTCTACCTAAGCATAGACACTTGTCCTTAGTGCCACTCAAATATCTCAAAATCATTTTGACCGCTTCCCAATGTTTCTTGCCAGGATTAGACATATATCTGCTCACAACTCCCACTGCAAATGCAATGTCTGGTCTCGTAGCTACCATAGCATACATGAGACTACCAACAGCAGACTGATAGGGAATTTTGGTCATGAATTCCTTTTCCTCATCTGATTTGGGGCAGTCATCCTTGCTCAATTTCACATATGTGGGTAAAGGTGTACTCAATGCCTTTCCACCCTGCATATTGAATCGATGAAGTACTTTGGATATGTACTCACTTTGAGACAAGTATATGCATCTTTTACTCCTATCACGAGTAATGCACATGCCAAGAATATGTTTGGCATCCCCCAAATCCTTCATATCAAATGTCTGACTCAACTTCTTTTTGAGAATTGACAAATCATAAGAGGACTTCCCAGCAATCAACATATCATCGACGTAAAGTATCAAGCATATCAAGCTGCCATCAGAACATCTCTTTGTGTAGAGACAATGATCCTCATTGCTCCGAGAATAGCCTTGGGACTTCATAAAAGCATCAAACTTTTGGTACCATTGTCTAGGAGACTGTTTAAGTCCATACAAGCTCTTCTTGAGCTTACAAACTAGACTTTCCTTGCCAGGAACTACATAACCCTCTAGTTGTTCCATATAGATCTCATCTGTAAGATCTCCATGCAAGAAAGCTGTTTTCACATCCATTTGGACTAGCTCTAAGTCCTCCATTGCAACGAATCCAAGCAACATGCGCAAAGTAGTCATCTTGACCACTGGGGAGAAGATTTCCTCAAAATCAACACCATGTTGTTGCTTAAAACCCTTTGCAACAAGTCGTGCTTTATATTTTGGAGAAGCACTATCTGATGTGAATTTCAGCTTATATACCCATTTACATGGTAAAGCTTTCCTTCCCTTTGGCAAAGGTACTAAGTCCCAAGTACCATTCTTGTGAATAGAATCCAACTCACTCTTCATGGCACGCTCCCACTTGACATGATCCTCTGTCTGCATAGCCTCTTTGTAGCAAGAGGGCTCACCGGCATCTGTTAGCATAACAAAATCTAAACCTGGAACATATCTATCAGGTGGATATGAGACACGTGCAGAACGTCTCAATGGTTGCTGAACAGGAACATGTGCAGACTGATCTGAATGGACATTCTCTTGAACATCCCTATGTGCAGCATTTTTATGCATGCTAACCGGAGGACTAGTATCCTCAAACACCACTCTTCTCACTTCAACCTCCTTAATCGGTTGTTTATGCATCTTAGACTCATTAAAAATGACATCACTACTTCTGATCACTGACCGTGTTTCAGGATCCCATAAGCGATATCCAACTTGTCCTTCTCGACCATATCCAAGAAAAATGCATTTCTTTGACTTATGGTCCAACTTCTGTCTAAGATTCTTGGGTATATGAACATATGCTTCACACCCAAAAACTCGAAGATGATCATAATATGGTGGTTTCCCTGTCCATAACTCTTGTGCCACTTTCAGACCTTTGGCAGTACTAGGTGAAAGGTTAATCACATGAACTGCAGTCAATACTGCTTCTGCCCAAAAACCTTGTGAGAGGTTTGCATGATGCAACATAGAGACTACTCTATCTTGAATAGTTCTATTCATCCTCTCAGCTACACCATTCTGTACTGGGGTATAAGGAGCTATAAACTCTCTACGAATCCCTCTACACTGACAGAAAAGGCTGAATTCATGTGAGGTATACTCACCCCCATTATCTGAACGTAAAGCCTTAAGCTTAGTTCCTTTTTCAGTCTCAACTGAAGCAAGCCATTTTCTGAAAGTAGGGAATACATCATCCTTCGATTTGATAGGATATACCCAGACTTTTCTAGTAGCATCATCTATGAAAGTAACAAAGTAAAGAGAACCACCTAAGGACCTAGTGGGCATAGGACCACACACATCTGTATGAACAAGATCTAAAGGCTGAATTGAAGAGTCAATGTGCGTTTTATGCACATTTCTGGTTTGCTTTCCATATTGACAATGCTCACAAAATGAAAAATCAGAGAAAGATAACACAGGTAAGTAGCCAGAACGAGAAAGATTTTCCATTCCACTACGAGATATATGGCCCAAACGACCATGCCAAATACAAGCCATAGGCTGTTCAGTAACAGCTAACAAGTGTTCTTTCTGTGATACAAATAAAGGGTAAAGTGAGCCAACTTTCCTTCCTTTTGCAATAACCATATTGCCCTTTGATATACAAAAGGACTGAGCATAGAAGACCACCTTGTAACCAAGGTCATCAAGTTGACCAACTGACATCAAACTGCGTGATAACTGAGGTACATGGCATACATTATGCATAGTAAATTTTGAACCGTCAATGAACTGCACAACCACATCTCCAATCCCCACAACATCACACTGGTAAGAGTCACCAAGTCTCACGGTACCAAGAGACTTTGCTGCATAATTAGAGAACCATTCTCTATGTGGTGTCACATGGAAAGAAGCACCAGAATCTAGCAGCCAGGTGTGGGAAAGAGGATCAGCCATAAGTGCCTCAGATGGCACAGTACTATCAAGTGTCAACACATCAGCATCATCAGAAATAGCATTAATTTCTTCAATCTTCACAGTCGAAGTAGATGGTGCAGGTAACTGTTTAACATGCCCATCAACATTCTGTCCTTTACCTTTAGCATTCTTTAATGCATAACAGTCTTTCTTCATGTGTCCTTTCTTATGACAATAATGGCATTCAATATCCCTCTTCCTTGATTTACTTCTGCTCTTATTCCGTTGACCATTCTTTTCCTTGTTCTTGCTCCTGCCACGTTGTTGATTCTTTCCTTGGTAAGAATCACCAACATTATATGCATCTCCACTCTGAGTGCCAACCATAGATTTTCTACGAATCTCCTCACTCAAGAGTGCTCCACATATGTCATCATAGACGAGTTTACCACCTGGTGCACTATTGCTAATAGCTGTGCAAAATGTATCCCATGATGATGGCAGGGTGCATAACAGCAATACTGCTTTCATTTCATTGTCCATATCCATTTTCTGAGCCTGTAACTGGGAGAATATGGCATCAAACTCATTTAGATGAGCAGCAACACTATCTGTGTCCTTCATACGAAGGTCGTATAATTTTCTCATCAGATATACTTTATTTGATGCCGTCTCTTTTTCATATGTATTGCATAACTTCTTCCAAAGCTCCTCTGCACTTTCACAGTCTAATACTGTAAAGTAAACATTATCTGCTAGGTGCAAGCGAATGGTAGACCTGGCCATTTCATCTAACTCATCCCAATCATCTTCATCCATGTCAGCAGGCTTCTTTGAAATCCCATTTACTGGCTTCCATTGCCTTCTTTGAATCAGCACATCTTTAATCTGATTCTTCCATAGAGCAAAGTTAGTGCCATCAGATTTTCGGATCTCAAAATGGTCTTTGCCCTGCAAGTTATAGCTCCTCCTCGGAACGCTAGCACTAGACCCTGATCCACCGGATGTGCCTGAGACCTTTGATGCCATGATCGTAGAGAACTGAATAGAATGATAATGGAGCTAGAAGAGTCCAAACACCAACAAATAAGTGTATCAAGGAGTAAATCGACCACTATATAGTTGACTAAACCAGAAATCTAGAAAAATTTTGCCAGAGTATCCTCTGCAAAATTAGCATATGACCAGTGTCAAAGTATCATAAAACTGCAAGTACTAACATGTCTACCTGCATAGTGAATCACTGACTCCACTGCATATAATCAGTTACCCAATAGAAGCCAACTAGGCTTATCGAGCACCTATGAACAACTATCATACATCTCCTATGGCGAGGCTGGGTAAGTCTTCCACCTGCATCACCGAAGAGACCCCGACATCTGGGTGTCTCCCAGTTAAGAAAACCTCACCACGACCCTCTTTATCAAACGTAAAAGGCTTTATGCAAAGAACGTAACCGCTATATCAATGCCCACATGGACGTACATAAGCGGTATCCACAGAAGCGTACATGGTGTGTATGTGCTCAATATATGCAGTAAAATGACACTGAAAGGCTGAATACACAGCCCAAAAAACTGGCCAATAACACCTGCAAGTGTCTGTCAACTCTGATGTTTTAGGCTTTAAAAACCTGCATAAATTTGCAGCGACTGCTCCCACCAAAACTGAAAACCCCTCGAGAAACCTGTAGTTTTACGAGTGTGGCTGAAAATACAGCCCCAAAGGTTGATATTTATTGTCTGAGAAGTACAAGGAACACTCTTCTTGATGTTCTTGGACCTGTGTGAAGAGAACTACGTGCGAAAGTACTCCAAAATGGCTCCAAAAACACCCCAAAATTGCTTCAGAAATAGGCTTTAAAAGCAAAAATGAAGCTTTGAGGGACCAAAACTTGTTCAAGGTAATGCCAACCTTAGTCTTTCCCCTTCTTCAAACACCACAAGAGTGTAGCTTAGTGGCAAGAGATTGCCGCGGTTAAGCGAGCTCTGGGGGGAACAGTACTGGGATGGGTGACCTCCCGGGAAGTACCGGGAACCTCTATATTCCTTGATCGTTGAGGTCCTCCCTCGCGCGCAGCCAACGGCGCCAACGGTGACTTCGGTGACTCGGATGACAAGGTATGCCTTGGTCGCCACCTTAGTCGAAAGCCTTGGAGAAAACCTGGGGGGGGGGTCGCTTTGCTCGCACAAAAGGTACAAAGCTTTTTGCCTCGACCTGCTCTGATACCAGTGAAGTAATTCGATGGCATGCACCACACTGGACTCTCCTTCTCGAGAGCTCCACGACGATATGCTCAAAGTAGAAAACCGAGCTCTGGTCGCCACACACAGTACTACGCACAGATGTTGTAGAATACGCAGAAAACGCAGTACACAGGGAGCACGAAGACAGACTTCTTAGGTTTTACAAATGCGGTCGAACTTACAGTCTGTGACTGACCAGGACACTATATGTTTTATTAAAGAACATATACAAAGAAGTGTCCGGTGGCCATTTGGCCTTTCACATGGACACTAACGGTAACAATCTCCCACTAAAGGCCAATATGGCCAGAGTAACTATGGGAGAAAAAAGAAAGAATGATAAAGAATACCTGAGTGTAAGTATACAAACTATACCTCCCACCTGATGGGCATGTTACACAGTATACAAGTGACTGTGTAAGATCAAGAATCAAGTAACCCCCATCAAGTGACAACAGTGTCGAAAGCTATCCTGTGGTAGAGCTTTAGTCAAAGCATCTGCAGCATTATCTCGAGTGTGAACCTTCTCAAGAATAATGCTCTCAGTGGCTAAGCAATCTCTAATGAAGTGATACCTCACCTCAATGTGCTTGGTCTTTGCATGATAGACCGGATTCTTAGCCAAAGCAATGGCACTCTGACTATCACTGAGCAAGTGAGGTACATGCTGAGGCAAACCCAGATCACAAGCAAGACGAGAAAGCCACAATGCTTCCTTACATGCCTCACTTGCTGCAACATACTCTGCTTCTGTGGTGGAAACAGCTGTACATTCTTGAAGACGAGATCTCCAAGAGATAGCACCTCCAACAAAATGAAAAATGTACCCTGATGTAGACTTACGATTGTCTACACAACCAGCATAGTCAGAATCTGTGTAACCAATAATGGATGCTTTCCCTCTACCTAAGCATAGACACTTGTCCTTAGTGCCACTCAGATATCTCAAAATCATTTTGACCGCTTCCCAATGTTTCTTGCTAGGATTAGACATATATCTGCTCACAACTCCCACTGCAAATGCAATGTCTGGTCTCGTAGCTACCATAGCATACATGAGACTACCAACAGCAGACTGATAGGGAATTTTGGTCATGAATTCCTTTTCCTCATCTGACTTGGGGCAGTCATCCTTGCTCAATTTCACATATGTGGGTAAAGGTGTACTCAATGCCTTTCCACCCTGCATATTGAATCGATGAAGTACTTTGGATATGTACTCACTTTGAGACAAGTATATGCATCTTTTACTCCTATCACGAGTAATGCGCATGCCAAGAATATGTTTGGCATCCCCCAAATCCTTCATATCAAATGTCTGACTCAACTTCTTTTTGAGAATTGACAAATCATAAGAGGACTTCCCAGCAATCAACATATCATCGACGTAAAGTATCAAGCATATCAAGCTGCCATCAGAACATCTCTTTGTGTAGAGACAATGATCCTCATTGCTCCGAGAATAGCCTTGGGACTTCATAAAAGCATCAAACTTTTGGTACCATTGTCTAGGAGACTGTTTAAGTCCATACAAGCTCTTCTTGAGCTTACAAACTAGACTTTCCTTGCCAGGAACTACATAACCCTCTGGTTGTTCCATATAGATCTCATCTGTAAGATCTCCATGCAAGAAAGCTGTTTTCACATCCATTTGGACTAGCTCTAAGTCCTCCATTGCAACGAATCCAAGCAACATGCGCAAAGTAGTCATCTTGACCACTGGGGAGAAGATTTCCTCAAAATCAACACCACGTTGTTGCTTAAAACCCTTTGCAACAAGTCGTGCTTTATATTTTGGAGAAGCACTATCTGATGTGAATTTCAGCTTATATACCCATTTACATGGTAAAGCTTTCCTTCCCTTTGGCAAAGGTACTAAGTCCCAAGTACCATTCTTGTGAATAGAATCCAACTCACTCTTCATGGCACGCTCCCACTTGACATGATCCTCTGTCTGCATAGCCTCTTTGTAGCAAGAGGGCTCACCGGCATCTGTTAGCATAACAAAATCTAAACCTGGAACATATCTATCAGGTGGATATGAGACACGTGCAGAACGTCTCAATGGTTGCTGAACAGGAACATGTGCAGACTGATCTGAATGGAGATTCTCTTGAACATCCCTATGTGCAGCATTTTTATGCATGCTAACCGGAGGACTAGTATCCTCAAACACCACTCTTCTCACTTCAACCTCCTTAATCGGCTGTTTATGCATCTTAGACTCATGAAAAATGACATCACTACTTCTGATCACTGACCGTGTTTCAGGATCCCATAAGCGATATCCAAATTGTCCTTCTGGACCATATCCAAGAAAAATGCATTTCTTTGACTTATGGTCCAACTTCTGTCTAAGATTCTTGGGTATATGAACATATGCTTCACACCCAAAAACTCGAAGATGATCATAATATGGTGGTTTCCCTGTCCATAACTCTTGTGCCACTTTCAGACCTTTGGCAGTACTAGGTGAAAGGTTAATCACATGAACTGCAGTCAATACTGCTTCTGCCCAAAAACCTTGTGAGAGGTTTGCATGATGCAACATAGAGACTACTCTATCTTGAATAGTTCTATTCATCCTCTCAGCTACACCATTCTGTACTGGGGTATAAGGAGCTATAAACTCTCTACGAATCCCTCTACACTGACAGAAAAGGCTGAATTCATGTGAGGTATACTCACCCCCATTATCTGAACGTAAAGCCTTAAGCTTAGTTCCTTTTTCAGTCTCAACTGAAGCAAGCCATTTTCTGAAAGTAGGGAATACATCATCCTTCGATTTGATAGGATATACCCAGACTTTTCTAGTAGCATCATCTATGAAAGTAACAAAGTAAAGAGAACCACCTAAGGACCTAGTGGGCATAGGACCACACACATCTGTATGAACAAGATCTAAAGGCTGAATTGAAGAGTCAATGTGCGTTTTATGCACATTTCTGGTTTGCTTTCCATATTGACAATGCTCACAAAATGAAAAATCAGAGAAAGATAACACAGGTAAGTAGCCAGAACGAGAAAGATTTTCCATTCCACTACGAGATATATGGCCCAAACGACCATGCCAAATACAAGCCATAGGCTGTTCAGTAACAGCTAACAAGTGTTCTTTCTGTGATACAAATAAAGGGTAAAGTGAGCCAACTTTCCTTCCTTTTGCAATAACCATATTGCCCTTTGATATACGAAAGGACTGAGCATAGAAGACCACCTTGTAACCAAGGTCATCAAGTTGACCAACTGACATCAAACTGCGTGATAACTGAGGTACATGGCGTACATTATGCATAGTAAATTTTGAACCGTCAATGAACTGCACAACCACATCTCCAATCCCCACAACATCACACTGGTAAGAGTCACCAAGTCTCACGGTACCAAGAGACTTTGCTGCATAATTAGAGAACCATTCTCTATGTGGTGTCACATGGAAAGAAGCACCAGAATCTAGCAGCCAGGTGTGGGAAAGAGGATCAGCCATAAGTGCCTCAGATGGCACAGTACTATCAAGTGTCAACACATCAGCATCATCAGAAATAGCATTAATTTCTTCAATCTTCACAGTCGAAGTAGATGGTGCAGGTAACTGTTTAACATGCCCATCAACATTCTGTCCTTTACCTTTAGCATTCTTTAATGCATAACAGTCTTTCTTCATGTGTCCTTTCTTATGACAATAATGGCATTCAATATCCCTCTTCCTTGATTTACTTCTGCTCTTATTCCGTTGACCATTCTTTTCCTTGTTCTTGCTCCTGCCACGTTGTTGATTCTTTCCTTGGTAAGAATCACCAACATTATATGCATCTCCACTCTGAGTGCCAACCATAGATTTTCTACGAATCTCCTCACTCAAGAGTGCTCCACATATGTCATCATAGACGAGTTTACCACCTGGTGCACTATTGCTAATAGCTGTGCAAAATGTATCCCATGATGATGGCAGGGTGCATAACAGCAATACTGCTTTCATTTCATTGTCCATATCCATTTTCTGAGCCTGTAACTGGGAGAATATGGCATCAAACTCATTTAGATGAGCAGCAACACTATCTGTGTCCTTCATACGAAGGTCGTATAATTTTCTCATCAGATATACTTTATTTGATGCCGTCTCTTTTTCATATGTATTGCATAACTTCTTCCAAAGCTCCTCTGCACTTTCACAGTCTAATACTGTAAAGTAAACATTATCTGCTAGGTGCAAGCGAATGGTAGACCTGGCCATTTCATCTAACTCATCCCAATCATCTTCATCCATGTCAGCAGGCTTCTTTGAAATCCCATTTACTGGCTTCCATTGCCTTCTTTGAATCAGCACATCTTTAATCTGATTCTTCCATAGAGCAAAGTTAGTGCCATCAAATTTTCGGATCTCAAAATGGTCTTTGCCCTGCAAGTTATAGCTCCTCCTCGGAACGCTAGCACTAGACCTTGATCCACCGGATGTGCCTGAGACCTCTGATGCCATGATCGTAGAGAACTGAATAGAATGATAATGGAGCTAGAAGAGTCCAAACACCAACAAATAAGTGTATCAAGGAGTAAATCGACCACTATATAGTTGACTAAACCAGAAATCTAGAAAAATTTTGCCAGAGTATCCTCTACAAAATTAGCATATGACCAGTGTCAAAGTATCATAAAACTGCAAGTACTAACATGTCTACCTGCATAGTGAATCACTGACTCCACTGCATATAATCAGTTACCCAATAGAAGCCAACTAGGCTTATCGAGCACCTATGAACAACTATCATACATCTCCTATGGCGAGGCTGGGTAAGTCTTCCACCTGCATCACCGAAGAGACCCCGACATCTGGGTGTCTCCCAGTTAAGAAAACCTCACCACGACCCTCTTTATCAAACGTAAAAGGCTTTATGCAAAGAACGTAACCGCTATATCAATGCCCACATGGACGTACATAAGCGGTATCCACAGAAGCGTACATGGTGTGTATGTGCTCAATATATGCAGTAAAATGACACTGAAAGGCTGAATACACAGCCCAAAAAACTGGCCAATAACACCTGCAAGTGTCTGTCAACTCTGATGTTTTAGGCTTTAAAAACCTGCATAAATTTGCAGCGACTGCTCCCACCAAAACTGAAAACCCCTCGAGAAACCTGTAGTTTTACGAGTGTGGCTGAAAATACAGCCCCAAAGGTTGATATTTATTGTCTGAGAAGTACAAGGAACACTCTTCTTGATGTTCTTGGACCTGTGTGAAGAGAAGTACGTGCGAAAGTACTCCAAAATGGCTCCAAAAACACCCCAAAATTGCTTCAGAAATAGGCTTTAAAAGCAAAAATGAAGCTTTGAGGGACCAAAACTTGTTCAAGGTAATGCCAACCTTAGTCTTTCCCCTTCTTCAAACACCACAAGAGTGTAGCTTAGTGGCAAGAGATTGCCGCGGTTAAGCGAGCTCTGGGGGGAACAGTACTGGGATGGGTGACCTCCCGGGAAGTACCGGGAACCTCTATATTCCTTGATCGTTGAGGTCCTCCCTCGCGCGCAGCCAACGGCGCCAACGGTGACTTCGGTGACTCGGATGACAAGGTATGCCTTGGTCGCCGCCTTAGTCGAAAGCCTGGGGGGGGGGGGTCGCTTCGCTCGCACAAAAGGTACAAAGCTTTTTGCCTCGAACTGCTCTGATACCAGTGAAGTAATTCGATGGCATGCACCACACTGGACTCTCCTTCTCGAGAGCTCCACGACGATATGCTCAAAGTAGAAAACCGAGCTCTGGTCGCCACACACAGTACTACGCACAGATGTTGTAGAATACGCAGAAAACGCAGTACACAGGGAGCACGAAGACAGACTTCTTAGGTTTTACAAATGCGGTCGAACTTACAGTCTGTGACTGACCAGGCCACTATATGTTTTATTAAAGAACATATACAAAGAAGTGTCCGGTGGCCATTTGGCCTTTCACATGGACACTAACGGTAACAATCTCCCACTAAAGGCCAATATGGCCAGAGTAACTATGGGAGAAAAAAGAAAGAATGATAAAGAATACCTGAGTGTAAGTATACAAACTATACCTCCCACCTGATGGGCATGTTACACAGTATACAAGTGACTGTGTAAGATCAAGAATCAAGTAACCCCCATCAAGTGACAACAGTGTCGAAAGCTATCCTGTGGTAGAGCTTTAGTCAAAACATCTGCAGCATTATCTCGAGTGTGAACCTTCTCAAGAATAATGCTCTCAGTGGCTAAGCAATCTCTAATGAAGTGATACCTCACCTCAATGTGCTTGGTCTTTGCATGATAGACCGGATTCTTAGCCAAAGCAATGGCACTCTGACTATCACTGAGCAAGTGAGGTACATGCTGAGGCAAACCCAGATCACAAGCAAGACGAGAAAGCCACAATGCTTCCTTACATGCCTCACTTGCTGCAACATACTCTGCTTCTGTGGTGGAAACAGCTGTACATTCTTGAAGACGAGATCTCCAAGAGATAGCACCTCCAGCAAAATGAAAAATGTACCCTGATGTAGACTTACGATTGTCTACACAACCACCATAGTCAGAATCTGTGTAACCAATAATGGATGCTTTCCCTCTACCTAAGCATAGACACTTGTCCTTAGTGCCACTCAGATATCTCAAAATCATTTTGACCGCTTCCCAATGTTTCTTGCCAGGATTAGACATATATCTGCTCACAACTCCCACTGCAAATGCAATGTCTGGTCTCGTAGCTACCATAGCATACATGAGACTACCAACAGCAGACTGATAGGGAATTTTGGTCATGAATTCCTTTTCCTCATCTGATTTGGGGCAGTCATCCTTGCTCAATTTCACATATGTGGGTAAAGGTGTACTCAATGCCTTTCCACCCTGCATATTGAATCGATGAAGTACTTTGGATATGTACTCACTTTGAGACAAGTATATGCATCTTTTACTCCTATCACGAGTAATGCGCATGCCAAGAATATGTTTGGCATCCCCCAAATCCTTCATATCAAATGTCTGACTCAACTTCTTTTTGAGAATTGACAAATCATAAGAGGACTTCCCAGCAATCAACATATCATCGACGTAAAGTATCAAGCATATCAAGCTGCCATCAGAACATCTCTTTGTGTAGAGACAATGATCCTCATTGCTCCGAGAATAGCCTTGGGACTTCATAAAAGCATCAAAATTTTGGTACCATTGTCTAGGAGACGGTTTAAGTCCATACAAGCTCTTCTTGAGCTTACAAACTAGACTTTCCTTGCCAGGAACTACATAACCCTCTGGTTGTTCCATATAGATCTCATCTGTAAGATCTCCATGCAAGAAAGCTGTTTTCACATCCATTTGGACTAGCTCTAAGTCCTCCATTGCAACGAATCCAAGCAACATGCGCAAAGTAGTCATCTTGACCACTGGGGAGAAGATTTCCTCAAAATCAACACCATGTTGTTGCTTAAAACCCTTTGCAACAAGTCGTGCTTTATATTTTGGAGAAGCACTATCTGATGTGAATTTCAGCTTATATACCCATTTACATGGTAAAGCTTTCCTTCCCTTTGGCAAAGGTACTAAGTCCCAAGTACCATTCTTGTGAATAGAATCCAACTCACTCTTCATGGCACGCTCCCACTTGACATGATCCTCTGTCTGCATAGCCTCTTTGTAGCAAGAGGGCTCACCGGCATCTGTTAGCATAACAAAATCTAAACCTGGAACATATCTATCAGGTGGATATGAGACACGTGCAGAACGTCTCAATGGTTGCTGAACAGGAACATGTGCAGACTGATCTGAGTGGACATTCTCTTGAACATCCCTATGTGCAGCATTTTTATGCATGCTAACCGGAGGACTAGTATCCTCAAACACCACTCTTCTCACTTCAACCTCCTTAATCGGCTGTTTATGCATCTTAGACTCATTAAAAATGACAGCACTACTTCTGATCACTGACCGTGTTTCAGGATCCCATAAGCGATATCCAAATTGTCCTTCTCGACCATATCCAAGAAAAATGCATTTCTTTGACTTATGGTCCAACTTCTGTCTAAGATTCTTGGGTATATGAACATATGCTTCACACCCAAAAACTCGAAGATGATCATAATATGGTGGTTTCCCTGTCCATAACTCTTGTGCCACTTTCAGACCTTTGGCAGTACTAGGTGAAAGGTTAATCACATGAGCTGCAGTCAATACTGCTTCTGCCCAAAAACCTTGTGAGAGGTTTGCATGATGCAACATAGAGACTACTCTATCTTGAATAGTTCTATTCATCCTCTCAGCTACACCATTCTGTACTGGGGTATAAGGAGCTATAAACTCTCTACGAATCCCTCTACACTGACAGAAAAGGCTGAATTCATGTGAGGTATACTCACCCCCATTATCTGAACGTAAAGCCTTAAGCTTAGTTCCTTTTTCAGTCTCAACTGAAGCAAGCCATTTTCTGAAAGTAGGGAATACATCATCCTTCGATTTGATAGGATATACCCAGACTTTTCTAGTAGCATCATCTATGAAAGTAACAAAGTAAAGAGAACCACCTAAGGACCTAGTGGGCATAGGACCACACACATCTGTATGAACAAGATCTAAAGGCTGAATTGAAGAGTCAATGTGCGTTTTATGCACATTTCTGGTTTGCTTTCCATATTGACAATGCTCACAAAATGAAAAATCAGAGAAAGATAACACAGGTAAGTAGCCAGAACGAGAAAGATTTTCCATTCCACTACGAGATATATGGCCCAAACGACCATGCCAAATACAAGCCATAGGCTGTTCAGTAACAGCTAACAAGTGTTCTTTCTGTGATACAAATAAAGGGTAAAGTGAGCCAACTTTCCTTCCTTTTGCAATAACCATATTGCCCTTTGATATACGAAAGGACTGAGCATAGAAGACCACCTTGTAACCAAGGTCATCAAGTTGACCAACTGACATCAAACTACGTGATAACTGAGGTACATGGCGTACATTATGCATAGTAAATTTTGAACCGTCAATGAACTGCACAACCACATCTCCAATCCCCACAACATCACACTGGTAAGAGTCACCAAGTCTCACGGTACCAAGAGACTTTGCTGCATAATTAGAGAACCATTCTCTATGTGGTGTCACATGGAAAGAAGCACCAGAATCTAGCAGCCAGGTGTGGGAAAGAGGATCAGCCATAAGTGCCTCAGATGGCACAGTACTATCAAGTGTCAACACATCAGCATCATCAGAAATAGCATTAATTTCTTCAATCTTCACAGTCGAAGTAGATGGTGCAGGTAACTGTTTAACATGCCCATCAACATTCTGTCCTTTACCTTTAGCATTCTTTAATGCATAATAGTCTTTCTTCATGTGTCCTTTCTTATGACAATAATGGCATTCAATATCCCTCTTCCTTGATTTACTTCTGCTCTTATTCCGTTGACCATTCTTTTCCTTGTTCTTGCTCCTGCCACGTTGTTGATTCTTTCCTTGGTAAGAATCACCAACATTATATGCATCTCCACTCTGAGTGCCAACCATAGATTTTCTACGAATCTCCTCACTCAAGAGTGCTCCACATATGTCATCATAGACAAGTTTACCACCTGGTGCACTATTGCTAATAGCTGTGCAAAATGTATCCCATGATGATGGCAGGGTGCATAACAGCAATACTGCTTTCATTTCATTGTCCATATCCATTTTCTGAGCCTGTAAGTGGGAGAATATGGCATCAAACTCATTTAGATGAGCAGCAACACTATCTGTGTCCTTCATACGAAGGTCGTATAATTTTCTCATCAGATATACTTTATTTGATGCCGTCTCTTTTTCATATGTATTGCATAACTTCTTCCAAAGCTCCTCTGCACTTTCACAGTCTAATACTGTAAAGTAAACATTATCTGCTAGGTGCAAGCGAATGGTAGACCTGGCCATTTCATCTAACTCATCCCAATCATCTTCATCCATGTCAGCAGGCTTCTTTGAAATCCCATTTACTAGCTTCCATTGCCTTCTTTGAATCAGCACATCTTTAATCTGATTCTTCCATAGAGCAAAGTTAGTGCCATCAAATTTTCGGATCTCAAAATGGTCTTTGCCCTGCAAGTTATAGCTCCTCCTCGGAACGCTAGCACTAGACCCTGATCCACCGGATGTGCCTGAGACCTCTGATGCCATGATCGTAGAGAACTGAATAGAATGATAATGGAGCTAGAAGAGTCCAAACACCAACAAATAAGTGTATCAAGGAGTAAATCGACCACTATATAGTTGACTAAACCAGAAATCTAGAAAAATTTTGCTAGAGTATCCTCTGCAAAATTAGCATATGACCAGTGTCAAAGTATCATAAAACTGCAAGTACTAACATGTCTACCTGCATAGTGAATCACTGACTCCACTGCATATAATCAGTTACCCAATAGAAGCCAACTAGGCTTATCGAGCACCTATGAACAACTATCATACATCTCCTATGGCGAGGCTGGGTAAGTCTTCCACCTGCATCACCGAAGAGACCCCGACATCTGGGTGTCTCCCAGTTAAGAAAACCTCACCACGACCCTCTTTATCAAACGTAAAAGGCTTTATGCAAAGAACGTAACCGCTATATCAATGCCCACATGGACGTACATAAGCGGTATCCACAGAAGCGTACATGGTGTGTATGTGCTCAATATATGCAGTAAAATGACACTGAAAGGCTGAATACACAGCCCAAAAAACTGGCCAATAACACCTGCAAGTGTCTGTCAACTCTGATGTTTTAGGCTTTAAAAACCTGCATAAATTTGCAGCGACTGCTCCCACCAAAACTGAAAACCCCTCGAGAAACCTGTAGTTTTACGAGTGTGGCTGAAAATACAGCCCCAAAGGTTGATATTTATTGTCTGAGAAGTACAAGGAACACTCTTCTTGATGTTCTTGGACCTGTGTGAAGAGAAGTACGTGCGAAAGTACTCCAAAATGGCTCCAAAAACACCCCAAAATTGCTTCAGAAATAGGCTTTAAAAGCAAAAATGAAGCTTTGAGGGACCAAAACTTGTTCAAGGTAATGCCAACCTTAGTCTTTCCCCTTCTTCAAACACCACAAGAGTGTAGCTTAGTGGCAAGAGATTGCCGCGGTTAAGCGAGCTCTGGGGGGAACAGTACTGGGATGGGTGACCTCCCGGGAAGTACCGGGAACCTCTATATTCCTTGATCGTTGAGGTCCTCCCTCGCGCGCAGCCAACGGCGCCAACGGTGACTTCGGTGACTCGGATGACAAGGTATGCCTTGGTCGCCGCCTTAGTCGAAAGCCTTGGAGAAAACCTGGGGGGGGGGGTCGCTTCGCTCGCACAAAAGGTACAAAGCTTTTTGCCTCGAACTGCTCTGATACCAGTGAAGTAATTCGATGGCATGCACCACACTGGACTCTCCTTCTCGAGAGCTCCACGACGATATGCTCAAAGTAGAAAACCGAGCTCTGGTCGCCACACACAGTACTACGCAGAGATGTTGTAGAATACGCAGAAAACGCAGTACACAGGGAGCACGAAGACAGACTTCTTAGGTTTTACAAATGCGGTCGAACTTACAGTCTGTGACTGACCAGGCCACTATATGTTTTATTAAAGAACATATACAAAGAAGTGTCCGGTGGCCATTTGGCCTTTCACATGGACACTAACGGTAACAATAAGAGTGCTTTGTGGAAGGTGTTACTATGATTACTTCAATGTGTGAAGTGTTCATTTACATTTTTCATCATCTTGTTTAGACGTAGTTCCTTGTTTTAGCCATGGAACAATTAGTAGAGTTTGTGTGCGAGTACATTTGATCATCACCATCTCCATTTTAGGGTTAGTTACATGATTTTTTTGGGTAATAGACCTAGATATAGCAAAGAACCTATAAAAAATCTAGAAAAAATCATGTCAAGGTCCATTATGCCATAATGGAAAGTGGACGTCCTTGCAAACCATAGATACATACATACATTAGTGATGGGTGTCTCTATGCATACAAGATCTTGTTGAGAGCGAGTGGGGGCTACATGTTTGATGTTGGAGCATTGAGGGTTGATGTTAGGGATGCAAGAGTTGAGACCAAGGGATATAGTCTTGTAGTGGAGCTTTTATAGATTTGTCATCACAATTCATTTGGAGGAGGTTAGTCATTCATGAGTGTGTTCTTTCTTGCTTTTGAGCAATAGATAGGGATGACATTGATGGTAGGGATCATCGAGGGTCAGTAACGAAGTTATCTTGCATCACATAGAGCTCTATTGCATGGCAATCATGTGGCTGCAAAATGACCCACTAGATGCATTTTCAAAGTATGTGATCCACGTAGGTATTAAAGGAAGGGTGAGGAAATTAGAGAGCATGGATTCCCATTGAAAGGTGATCTCTTTGATTTTGTTTGATTAAGGATGTGGAGATTCATTATTAATGTCGAATCTAGAGGAAACAAGTTGTGTGGCTCTTGCATGTTACTATTGATTAAAGAGGTCAGGGTCAATGAGCTGATATTAAAAGGCTAGGGTATTCCAATTGTGTGTTTGAATGCATAGAGCGATTGTCTTGAGTGTAATGCATGAATTTTGAACATTATAAGAGTACTTAAACACACATGAAATCATGGAGGATTTAAACTGTATCTTCAAATTAAAATTTTAAAAAAGAAGCCTGATTGCAAGACATCGATTTCCCGAATAAGTTGCACATGAAAAAAACTATGATTTCCTTATGTAGTGATAATGTATTTCAGCCATCATGGATCTACAAGGAATGGGGTTCACATCCTAAAATAGTGTTATTTCTAGCTATGAAGTGTCCATCACTTGAAAATATGTCGAATCACTTCATGTTTTAGAAAAAAGTCCATCTTGAAAACTATCAATTGCTCAAGGTTGAGCAATCATTGGATTAAACGTTTGGGTTTCTCAAGTGCTTTTAGTTTCTAATCAACCATTAGATCTTAGGGAAGAGCAAAGGAAAGTGTGATAAGTTATCTCGAGAACATAAAGTAACACTTTTATCCTCAATTTCATAGGGAACTAGATCAGACATCATGGGAAAACATTGAAGGGAACAGATACAAGAAAAGAGTTCATTTGTCATCCAATTATGAGGAAATAGACTAGTTGCTCTAGATAAATTGCCCTATGTAGAACCATCCATTTCTGCAAATGTGTAGGATTCGGATGTATTTTGTAGCTATGTTCACCCATAGAACTTTTGGATACCCTTAGGGATACCAACATATCATTGTGTGAGCTTGACATATCCAAAATCAAGCCTTTGCCTACCCTAGGGTTAGTCCTAGGTTGAGCCACCAAGGAATGGTAATTGAATTTTTTTTAATCACAATTAGACACATCTATGGAAACACAGTTCTAATCTAAATCAAGCCTAGACTCATTCGACATAACCTTTGGAAACAAGCCTTGCCTCATGCCTATCGAATGTTCCATTATGGTTATGCTCTAGCTTGTATATCCATTTAATGCCAATGCTCTTTATGCCTAGAGGAAAATGACATAAAGACCAAGTACCGTTCTTTATAATATCAACATATTCAGATTGCATAGAAAGCACACTAGTTCTTTTTCTTGATACATTTAGGTAGTGATGTGTGTGAACACACTACGACCACCAGAGCACTTTTTTCCCTCTTCAAGCAGTTTATTTTCCTGACTGTATACACACCTATTGCCCTAAAGGGTTACTTATCTTTGTACATACTAGTGGTAATACATTAAATATCATGTATTGTGCTCCAAGATTCTTCTTCTTCATTGTGTTGTTTGCTTGCTTTTGCAGACCTCAAACTCGAACAATTGGTATCAGAGCAGGTCAGTGCTTCATCTAGGGCATCATGGACACCCCTCCAGTCATAGTATTAGAATCCCATGAAATTTGGTGAGCATACTCAAGGTGATTAGAAGATAAAAACAACTTCACTATGTGGAGTCGAAATCATGATCTGAGCTCGTTTTGGCCTCCAAATGCAGTATTGCAATGTTTGTGCAAGGAATTTCATCTTTTTGTGCCAATGATATATACAAGTTTCGTCTCATCAATATAAGCATCTTGAAGTCTGCTACTAGTTAAGCGGAACTCGATAGGATAGTTCTATTCATTTTTTTGAGATACAATTATTTTTGTGTATCAGTGTATTTTAGTTAGTGGCCATTGCTAAAAGCACAGATGTATTCCGTATGTTGGATATTGAGGATAAGTTGGACGGTATCAATTACCCATTATGGGTTTATATGATGCATCATGTATTGGTTTCCAAAGAACTGTGGAATATTGTGTAGGGTGTTGAAAAACATTCATTACACTTATGAACACACTTATTGAAGGTGATGCAAACAACATTGAAGATGACAATATTCTTCATGTTCTTATTTGTGTTGTGGTCCCTACTGCACCTACTGTAGAGCAAATTCATTGGGATGGAGGAGATGCTCAGGCACATGCATTGATAGCCTTGTCTCTCAAATGTGCCATTATTCCTGACATTTGCTCTTGTAGAACAGCTAAGGATGCTTGGATAAACTCATCACTTTATACTAGGAAAAGAATGAGGATCGTGTTGCTTACCCTTGAAAATAGTGGGAGAATGAGCACATGAATGAAGGTGATCCCATGGACAATTTTCTAACAAAGATTAAAGATTTGAAAGAACAATCGATTTCTGCTGATGAAGTAATAGAGTCAGCTAATCTTGTGCAGAATGAAGAATGGGCATTAACGACTATTTGCAGTTATGACCCATCTTTTCATGCACAGTGTATGTAGAAAGTAGACTCAGATGTTTGGTACTTTGATAGTGGGGCAACCAAAAATATTCCCTTGTAGTGTAGTTTCTTCACTTCACTCGATCCTGCCCCTATAGGGAATATTTTCACATGCACCAACAACTCCTCTTATCCTGCTATGGGAGTTGGTAAGATCATTCTGACTACTGCTAATGCTAATTATTTTACATTGTGAGATGCTTTATTTGTGCTAGGGATTAGGAACAATCTATTATTAGTTTCAAATTTAGCCAAGATTGGCTTGGTTGTGAGATTTAATGCTGACAAATGTACAATTCATGATCTATCAAATGCTTATGTCATTATTGCTTCTGGCATTTTATGTTGTGGGCTGTATAAGCTCATAGACTATGAGAAAATTGTGAATGATTCAACATGTATAGTACATGATTCTCAGGCTATGTTAGATGCAAAGCTTTGGCATGCATGCTTTGGTCATCTGAATTTTTCTAAGTTGCTACTCCTACAAAATTTTGAAATGGTGTCCTCTTTGCCCAAACTTGAGGCACGTGGTAAGCATGTTTGTGAAGGCTGTATTTTGGGCAAAATGTAGCATTCGTGCTTCTCAAAAGATGGTTCAATTCAAGCTACTAAAAAATTACAGCTTGTTCACACTGATGTATGTGGTCCTATGTAGACACCTTCTTTTGGGAACTATCTTTCGTTCGTGAATTTCATAGATGATTTTTCTAGGCATGCATGGGTATATCCATGGAAAGAAAAGTTCAAAGTGTTTATGTGTTTCAAACAGTTTTTGGTTTTGGTCAAAAATTTGTTAGCATGTAAAATGGGAACCCTCCATTCAGACTGAGGGGGGGAATATATGTCATCTGACTTTAATGCATTTCTAGTTGAACATGGGACAAAACATCAGTATATAGTGTCGTATACATCTCAACAAAATGGAGTTGTTGAATGGAAGAATAGGTCACTCATGGAGATGGCGAGCTGTATGGTCAAGAGTCAGGGTTTACCACATAGTTTCAGCCTTGAGGCTGTTATGTGTGCAACATATGTACTTAATAGGTGTCCCACTAAAGCATTGTAGTCTAGCACTCCATAGGAGGCTTGGCATGGCCGTAAGCCATCTATTGCTCACCTGCATGTTTTTAGTTATCTAGCATATGCATCAGTGCCTAAACAACAACGCAAGAAATTGGATGATAAAGTAGTGAAATGTATTTTTGTTGGGTACAGTTCTCAAAGCAAAGTCTATTGTCTATATCCTCCATAGCGTAAATGCATTTTGGTTAGCCGTGATATTGTTTTTGTGGAAGATTCTATTTAGCCATTACTTTCATGTACTAAGGAGACATTAGTTAGCTCCAAAGACATATGATACTTTGCTTCCTCTTTTTATAGGTGGACACTCTAGTGCTAGTCCTAATGAGGCAACTTTTAAGCCTTTACAGGTTTCATGTGATGATACATATCATTTCATTTCTAATGTAGACTTACATGATGCACTTATTGATGAGAGAGCTAAAATTGAGGATGCAAGAACTATTCCAAATGGCGGGTGCAGCCTTTGGGTGATAGCAAATTAGATGCACCTCTATCATATCCTACTCTTTCATGCTAACATAGTGCCTCTTTTGAATCACATTACTATGCTGTTCTATTTGATGAAGTGCAAAATTCTATAAAAATTGGATGGTTGCTATGCAATCAGAATATGATGCTATCATGAAAAATGATACTTGGCCTTTATGTGACTTACCTCCTGGCAATAAATTCATTGGCAGTAAGTTGGTGTACAAGCTGAAGCATAAGCCTGATTGAACAGTTGACAGGTATAAGGCTAGGCTTGTTGCGAAGGGTTATGTTTAAGAAAGAGGGATTGATTTTGATGAGATGTTTGCACCTACATGTGGAATGACTACTGTTCATGGCATATGTGCACTTGCAGCTCATCATGGTTGGAATGTACAATTGGACATTAAAACTGCATTTTTGAATGGTGAATTCCATGAAGAAGGGTATGTTTTTTAGCCTCCTGGCTTTGTGCATAAAGGGCATGAAAACCAAGTGTGCAAATTGAGAAAGCCATTATATTTTTTGAAGCAAGCAACACGTGCTTGGTATGAAAAACTACATGCATATTTGATTGCACATGGTTGTGAGAACAGTCCAACTAAGAGCACCTTATATGTTAAGTGTGCAAATAATGTGCTTCTGATCATTTTTGTGTATGTTGATGACATGTTGCTCACTGGTCCTCATGAGAAGCATATTGTTGATTTTAAGGTTGATCTGCATGCCTCATTTGAGATGTCAAATTTGGGGCATTGCATCATCATTTTGGCATTTAGTTTATGTAAGTTGATGGCAGAATAGCTTTGTGTCAAACAAAATATATTGATATATATTGCAATGTTTTCTCCTTGAATACTCTAAACCTGTTGCCACTCCCATGGAGACAATTGAGTCTTCATGATGTTGGAGATGCATTTGATGTTGCTCTCTATGATCAGGCTATTGGATGCTTGATTTACTTATGCATTACTCAACCAAATATTCAATTTTTTGTCTCACAAATGAGCAAGTTTATGCGTTGCTTAGGTGTCAAGCATTGATAGGTGGTTAAGCACATCTTTTCCTACTTGAATAGTACCTAGCTACTTGGATTGTTTTATCCCAAGGGGGGATCACTACTACCAAATTTACATGCTTTTTCTGACTTTGACTAGGTTGATTGCTATGATACTCGTGTGTCCACTAGTGGCTTTTGCTTCATGTGTGGTAGCTCATGTATATCTTGGTTGAGCAAGAAGTAGCCTAGTTTGGAAACTTCTAGTTGTGAGGTTGAGTATAGGAAATCTTTCATAGCGAGTGTTGAGTGTGTGTGGCTTAGATGCCTTATGGCTGATTTGGGTGTTGGTCAGTCTTTTGCCACCACCATCTTCACTAACAGTCACATTGCATTGGTAGTTGTGAGGAACCCTATGTTCCATGCTTGGACTAAGCACATTGAGGTGCATTTTCATTATGTCAGGGAGAGGTTCTTTGCTGGAGTGATCAGCTTGGCATATGTGCCCACGTAGGAGAACATTGCAGACCTTCTCACGAAGTCTCTACCTAGGGAGAATTTTGAAGCTTTCTTCAAAGCCTTGGGCTTACTTCCTTTTGTGGATCGATTCCACATAGCTTGGCACTTCCTTATACATGAGTGCCAACTCCTTGTTCACCGCATCACTCTTAGGGGGGATTTGTTGATATATTAGGTAATGATGTGTGTGAACACATAAGAACCATTGGGGCACTTTTTTCCTCTTTAGGAGGTTTTTTTCCCCCAGCTTGTATACACGCCTATTGCCCTAACAGGTTACTTATCTTTGTACATTCTATTGGTAATACATTTAGTATTGTGTGTTGTGCTCCAAGCTTCTTCTTCTTCCTTTTGTTGTTTGCTTGCTTCCATAGTCCTCGAATTCCAACACTTTTATCTTTCTGTTCATCAAAAGAATAGGCCTATTCTCATAAAAAGACTAGAGGTGGCCATTGCATAACACTCTGATGCCAAAGAAGCACTATGAGAGCCCTAATGAGTAACATATGACAAAGTTGCGTTCAATTTGTTATCTCTCAAAATCTTCTGTTGATTGGATCCCATAGATGCAGGTACGTACAGAATACTACAGAAATAAAATCTCACAAAAAGTGCTTTGAGAATAGAAAAAGACAAGAGACTTAACACAAGATTGGGTACAATCTCCCCCCACACACTCTGATGGATGAGTCTATCAAAGCATGTGTATTTATAGGTATTTTTCATTACGTACTAAACAGAAGATACATGAGGGTGGTGCTTCTAAAAGTGTGCATTTATGAAAATCTTTTTTATTTACAAAATGTTTGGTTTTCAAGAGATCTTCCATTTTTACAGTAATGTTGCTTTCTAAAGGGATCTATTATTTTTACAAAAAATAAGTAAACTAATATCTTCTAATTATTCTTCTAAATATGTGAATAGATCCATGCATGTTCACATCTTCATGAGTCTTCACTTGCTAAAGAAAAACAAAAATCACATTAAAACCCTCAAGACATTAAAATCCATATAGCATTCCATTATTCCATAAAGTATAACATGCCTCCTAGTTGACGAGCAATGGACTGCAATTGGTTAAAATAAAATAGACATGGATGGCTAGCCACATGTCCCCATCAGTGAACAATCATATGCATGTTCCATGTAAGAACACATGCATGGAATTGGAAAAACTAGAATTTAATGTGATTGTGAATGATATGCAAAAATAAAATGATCATAGTGTGGAGTTAGTGATGTTTTATGAATCCATTGAGATTCTTCAAGTGAATGATTTTTATATTTAACTAAATATCTATGATGTTGGTTACCTCTGCATGTAGTAGTAAGATCATAATCAAGTATTTTCTTTAGAACTAAAATTTTAGCATCCTCTTCAGGTAATGGAGGATCATCTAAAATAGGAGTAAGTGGTAAAGCTCCTTTAAAAGATTTCAGTAAACTAATATGAAAAGATATATGTATATTCCAATGAGAAAGTATGTCTAGCCTATAATCATTCCCATTTATTTTTTGAATAATACGAAGAGGTCCATAATAACATGGTGCAAGTTTAACTTTAGGATGTTGTGAAATATTTTTCAAATGTCATTTAATTATTCATAACCATACAAATTCTTTTTCATGAAATTATTTAGCTACTCATTTCTTATTAAGATTATGCATGTAACATTTGTGACTGTTCTTTTATGTGCTCATGAACCTTGTGAAGTGCAGAAATATGATCTTGTGCAAAAGAATTAGGCATAGATATATCAGCTTGAGTGAGATTCATGGGGGTTGGAAGCTTTTTACCATAAACAATCTCATACAATGCACATCGAGTAGTGGTATGTGTTGTGTTATTATATGCAAACTATAATAAAGGAATTTTCTCATCCAAATTACTTGGATTATCTAAAGAATAACAACACAATAGATATAAAATAGTACTATTCATAGCTTCACTTTTCCCATTACTTTCAGGATGAAATGTAGAGCTAAGGTCTATTTTAGAACCTAAATGTGAAATAATGAAACCCAAAAGTGATTACAAAAACGAACATCTTGATCCAAAAGAATAACTTTTCAAAAACCATGTTGTGAAAAAATGCATTTACTAAATAACTTAGCAGCGGGACGTGCAAAAAGAGTCTTTTTACAAGGAATGAAATATGCTTATTTACTAAAACTATCAACAATTGTCCAAATCATATCATTATGAGATGAAGTTGTAGGAAGACTAGTGATAAAATCCATAGAAATTTGTTCCCATGGTCCATTAGGTATGGAACATGGCATTTATAATCCAAATAATTTTCCATGATGTCTTTTCACACATTGACACACAATGTAATGGGAAACATACTCTGCAATATCCTTTTCCATATTTGGCCAAAAGAAGAATTATTTACATGTAGAAATAGTACTTTGTATGCCCCTATGACCCATATATGGTGGTTCATGCATCTCTTTCATAACAAATTCGTAAAAACATTGTGTGATGCATAACTTGTGTTGGAAATACAAGAATCCATTATGAAAAGTGTAGTGATCCTCACTAAATGTTGTAGAATCATTAAAAGCATTCCATGTTTGTGAAAAAAAAAATCAGATGCATAAGTAGGACTCATGTCATGAAATGAATGAATATGAACAACATAAATATTATTGAGTGAAACAATATTTGTTTGTGGGGATGGGAAGGGACTATGGGCATCAACTACAACATTAGCTTTGACAGGTTGATATTGAATCATAGGCTGAAAATTTTGTATGAATGAATCCCATTTAATGTGTGTGTCAGAAATCAATGATTGATTTAATAAATGCAAAAGTATCATGTTGTGTTGTTTTGATTATAACTTCAAAACCCACAAGATAATGTTTCCAAATTTCTAAAGCATGCACAATAGCTAAAAGTTCATTACCATATGTTCTATAATTCTTTTTAGAAGGTTTACGTTTCCTCCATTCAAATGCAATGGGATGATCATTTTGGATTAATACAATACCTTTACCTAAACCACTAGCATCTGTAACTACATGGAAAGGTTGCGCAAAATATAGTAATTGAAAAATAGGTGATGAGAAAGTGCATGTTTGAGTTTTTCAAAAGATTGTTGTTGTGCTAATCGCCATGCAAATTTTAAGTTTTTCTTCAATAATAATGTGAGTGGAAGTGCTAAATAAGAGAAACATTTTACAAACTTTCTATAAAAAACTACCTAACCCTAGAAAAGAGCGTTCATCATCCACAGATTGAGATACATGCCATTCTTCAATTACTTTAAGTTTCTTTGGATCAACATGAATGCCTTGACTAGAAACAATATGGCCTAAATATTCTAATTCTTTTTGAAATAAATAACTCTTCTCAGGATTGGCTTAAGGTTTTTTATTGCATAAAAAATTAAAAACGGTTGCTAAATGATTTTCATGGTCATTGTCATTCTTACTATACACAAGAATATCATCAAAGAAAATAAGAAAAAAATCAAATCTTGGTAATCAAGAAAAATGTTATTCATCATACGTGCAAATGTAGTAGGTGCATTGCCGAGTCCAAAATGCATTACCATGAATTCAAAGTGACCTGTTTGAGTTCTAAAGGTAGTCTTACAAATGTCATTTTGTGTCATTTATATCTGATAATACCGAGATTTAAGATCAATTTTTCTAGAGACACGTGCTCCACAAAGTTTATCTAGCAAATTGTATATCATATGAATAGGATATCTATTTTTAATTGTGATCTTATTGAGCACTATATATTTAATACACATCTTGTAAGTCTTGTTATTCTTCTCTACTAAAAGAACATGTGCTAAAAAGGGAAAAGAACTAGGCCTTATAAGTCCTTTGTGGAGTAGATCCTTAACTTGATTAGCTATTTCTTGTTGATGTAAAGGTCCATGACTATAAGGTGCTTTATGGGGAGGAGAACTACTAGAAATTAATTTTATACTATGGTCAAGTGATCCCACTAGAAGGTGGTAGTTTAGAAGGTAAATTAACCATAAAACAATCCTTATAGGAGTCCATAAATCATTTATGTGCATTAGGAAGTGTATGTGTGTAATCAAATATATTATTTACAAAAACAATAGATGAGTTATAGTCTTTCCTAAATGCATGCTTGACTTGAGTATGACTAATTAATGGAAATGGTTGGAAGTCATGCATTGCACACAAAGAAATATCTTAATTGTTAAACTTAAAAATAATTATGTGTTTATGATAATCAATGCATGGATCATAATGACGATGAGCATGCATACACTATTAACATCATATGACTGCAAAGGAGCAATTAAGAATATGTTCATCTATGTATGAACCTATATAAATTTGAACATTATGCACTTCACTTGTAACATTATATCTATTTCCTTGGAATATACTCTTAAGTTTATACATAGAAGGAATTGGGTTTAATTGGAGATATTGCACTAGTGTATTAGAGATAAAATCATGCGAGATATCATCACCATGTAAAATATTAACAACTTTACCATTAAAAGTACCTTGCATGGAAAGTAAAGAATGAATAAAAATTTTCTTACTTGAGGTTTTTAGATCCTGTTCCAATGCTTCTTAAGTCCAAACAGGTTGGTTGTCTTCATAAATCGCTTCCATGTTGTGTGCTTGAGCTCTATTGTGAAAGATGGATGGACACCTCAAGAAATGAGTTGGTACTGCTAATCCTTGCTTACTACCTGCCCTATTTTACTTTAGAGTTGTGTTGTAGACCCCTTTAGCTTCCCAATGACACCAAATAAGTACATATCTGCTTAGGAGATGATGCTTCAATCAATAGGATCAAAATAGATAAGTTTGCAACTTGCTAGTGACCAAAAAGATGCTATTTTTGTCTTGACACCTACTAGACGTTTTGCTCAATACTCAGAGTACAGTAGCAATTAGAAAAATTCCTTTTGAGGTTATCTAATTAGCTTAGAGAGCTAATGATTCCAAGTGGAATCACTTAAAATGATAGACTACACACTGAGCAATGTCTTTAGCAAGTAGAAGTTTACCCACGATATTTTAGGAACTCTCCAGAGTATGACTAGTGACCACTTCAAGACAATTTTTGCCCGATTGGCTGATTGAAACTTGTTCAAACTTTGAAGCTTGTAGTAGACGTTGAGCTTGTTCGAACAAGCTATAGATCATTGCAAATGATGGGGGGATCACTGAGATATGAGTAAGACAAGTACACTGTTCTGAGTGACAATGATAGAGATGAAGATAGATGTAACCAACAATGTAATGTATTATGTAACAATGTTATACATGATCATTGGCATGAATATGATGCCCACTGATGGTGATAGGAGTAGGCTATAGTGTAAGCCTCTCAACTACATCAAATGATTAACAATATGCTCAGTAATGGGGACTCTAATGGCCGTGAGATTACAATCCACTTTTATAGATGCTTTGCCTCCAAGTTTGAATTCAAATTCAAACTTGGCTTTACCTAAATGTTCTCCTCCAATTTAGGAGTTATTCCACCAAAATGATTCGTAGCTTTTATCTCTCCTAGCTCAATGAATTTAGTGGATTTACAATATTCTCTTCATGTAAAACAATTTTACATTGGGTAATGATCAACTTATTACATGCTAGTGTTCATATGCTCCATCAAATGTATGCACAAATCTTCTTCAAAGTCTAGCCAAGTGTGATGGCTTGATATTTGCACCAACAACTCCCCCGCAAGCCAAACATCTTGGCTTGCTCCTCTTCATAAATCCTCTTGAATATCCTGCAATCCAATTATAGCTTTAAATCTGCAAAGTTTAGTACCATCAAGTGCTTTGGTCCATAAGTTTGCACATTGCATATTAGTGGATACGTATGCAAGTTGAATCTCCTTGCTCAATAGCTTCTCTGTCACATAATGATAATGAACCTCTATATTCTTGGTTCTTGCATGATGAATAGGATTTGCTGCAAGACGTAAAGAACTAATGTTGTCACCAAAAATCATTGCTGAGTTAGAATGTAGTCCTAAATCTAAATATAGCAATAAATCCATATGGCTTCTCATGTAGCATTGGCTAATCCTCTATATTCAGCCTTTGTTGAGGATAAAGCAACAATAGGTTGCTTCTTGGAAGACCATGAAATGGGCTTGTCATCTACAAAAGAAAGATAACCTGAGGTACTCTTGTCATCCTTACAAACTGCCCAATCTGCATCTGAATAAAGTTTGATGTCCAAATTTGAGGTATATAGAAAGTATAAGCCTAGATTTTGAGTACCCTTAAGATACTTCAAAATCCTCTTGGCAGCTTCCAAGTGAGATGCTCTAGGTTTGTGCATGAATTGACTTAAGATGCTTAGTCCATAAGCAATTTCAATCCTTGTCAATGTAGCATAGTTTAGGCTTCCTACTATGCTTTGATATTCTACAATGTCTTTAAGCAAATCACCTTCTTGAGCACTTAACTTTTGGTTTACCTCCATAGGAATGCTAGTTATATTGGCATTCTCCAAGTGGAACTTCTTCAACATATCCTGCACATACTCTCTTTGAGTAATATAAATTCCAAAATTTGTATAGACTAATTGAAGTCCAAGAAAATACTTTAGTGATCCTAAATCACTAATTTTGAAGTCCTGCATCATTAGGTGCTTGATCTGTTTGATGCCATTGGCATCACTACCTATAAGTATGATATCATCAATAGACACACATAGGTATATCATCTCTGAACTACTTCTCTTGAGAAACAGAGAAGTATCTGTTTTTCTCATGATGAATCCTTGATCTTGAAGGTATGTGCTTAACCTATGGTTCCATGCCCTTAGTGCCTCCTTCAATCCATACAAAGCTTTGTTCAATTCGCATACATAGTATACCTTGCTTGCGTCTTCATAGCCAGGAGGTTGAGCCATGTAAAGGTCCTCTCAAACCCAACCATTAAGAAAAGCAATTTTCACATCCAATTGGTACATATTCCTATTTCTTGATGCAGCCACACTTACGAATACCCTGATGGTTGGCATTTTGGCCATAGGTGAGAAAGTCTCTTCATAATCTACTCCTTGGGTTTGTGCAAAACCCTTAGCCACAAGTCTAGCTTTATACTTGTTTATAGAACCATTTGAATTTCTCTTAACTTTGTAAATCCATCTAGAACCAATTACCTTCATTAATTCCTTCTTTGGCATTAACTCGCAAGTATCATTCTCCTTGAGTGCTTCTATTTCTTCATCCATAGCTTCCTTCCATTTTGCCTTGGTCTCTGCTTCTTTGTATGACGTATGTTCCTCACATGATAAATCCTTATCAAGATAAACAGAATGCTTAGTTACTAAAGAGGTGTCATACGGATATCTGATTGGCTTCTTGCTCTCCCTTTGTGATCTTCAAATTGCTTGAGTGGATGATTCAGGTATGACTTCCAATCTCTTCATCTTGATCTTGCCCTTTTATTTCCATGCTTTGGACTCCTCCATATTGATGGTGTCTTCACCATCTGATTTGATGTCTTCAATTTGATTTGGTTCCTCCTTGATGAGACTTGGAAACTCCTCTTCCAAGTCATATGGTAGCTTAACCTTCCTGCATTCACTTCCAAACCAAGAGTCATTCTCATCAAACACAACATCGCTACTGACCATGAATCCTTTGTTGGATGGATTATAGAACCTGCATCCTTTCTGATTTAAATCATGCCCTGTGAAGATGCACATCTCTGCCTTACGGTTTAGCTTACCTCTGATTTGAGATGGGATATGCACATAAGCAACACATCCAAAGATACTACAATGAGCAAGTGATGGACTTCTACCATGCCATGCTTCATATGGGGTCATCGCATCAAGTGATTTGGATGGCAACCTGTTAATAGGATAAGTGGCAGTAGATACACTCTTTGCCCACAAATAATTAGGTAACCTTTTCTCATTTAGCATTGACCTAACTGTTTAAACAATCAGCCTATATCTCCTCTCACCACATTTTGCTCTGGGGTATACTTGTTGTGATTTCCCTTTTGATTCCTCTATCCTATAGGAATGCATCAAATTCATTTGAGAAGTACTCACCTCCTCCATCTGACCTTAGTCTCTTTAGGATTCTTCTTGTTTGGTTTTCTACAAATGCAAGATACTTCTTAGAGAAATTGAAAATTTCATCTTTGTGCTTTGTCAAATACAAGATAGTCCACCTACTTAAATCATCAATGAAAGACACATAATACCTTGAGCCAGAAATTGAAGGATGCTTACTTGGTCCCCACACATCTATGTGAACAAGCTCCAAGTAATCTTCATGCATATAACCTTTCTTTGAGAAAGGTAACCTATGAGATTTACCAAACTAACATGCACCACACTTATAGATCATGTGTTGCTTGGATACATCAGGTATCCCAAGCACACATAGATCTCTACATATTTTCTTTAAAGTTCTCTCTCCAATATGCCCTAATCTTTTATGTCAAATCTCAACTTCTCACAATGTTTGATCTTTGTAATTATAAAGTGAAATATTCCTTGTATTCTCTAGTTCAAATGTAAATAATCTACCTATCTTCTCTCCCTTGGCAATTCTCTTGAACCCATGTTGGGGATCTTCCACAAATGCTGCATTCTTATTAAACCTAACATGAAAACCTTTTTCCACAATCTATCCAACACTCATCAAATTCTTGGTGATTGTAGGTACATAAAGAACCCTACTCAATAGATTTCTATTCCCATCAGTAGTTTTAACATTTCCTACCTTGACCACTCGATTCTTGGTGTCATCACCTATTTTTACTTGGTGCTTTCCCTTAGGTTCCTCAAGATCAGAGAGAAAAGCTACATTGCTTGCCACATGGTTTGAACATCTTGAGTCAATATAGAAGAGGTGTTCATCATTCATACCTTGCTTTGAATTCATGTTCATAATCAGACGGGAATCCTCTTGATCCTCTGTGTAATTGTTGTATTCTTTCCTTGATTTGTAGCCTCCTTGGTAGTTGTTGTTGTAATTGCTATTGTAGTTGTTGTTGTAGCTTAGAGTATGATTGAATCTTCCTCTTGATTGTGAGTAGCCACCTCTTTGATATCCTCTTCCTCTTTGATTCTTGTAGTTCCTATAGCACTCATCTGTAGTGTGATTAGACAATCCACATATGTTTCATGGGGAAGAGTTGAAGGGTCTCCCCCTGCCTTGCTTACCTCCTCTGCCCCTACCTCTTGAGTTCCTACCGCTTTCTACATAGTTAGCTTGAGAAGTAGTACCTTCATCTTCAATCTTTTTGCTCTTCCCTTTCTCTTTAGACATGCCTTTATTTGTGTATAGGGCAGAAGAGTTATTACCTCCAGATGAGTCTCCATTTTTGTTGAGCTTGTCTTCATGGGTAAAGAGTCACCCCATGAGTGTGGTAAGATCTGGAATATGCATGTCCATGTATAAGTCCATGGCACTTGTGAAGCTTTCCCATTTGTCATCTACCTTGATGCCATTAACCACTTATCTCATAATTTGCTCCTCTTCAATCTCCTCTCCTATGCTTGCCAATTGGTCAGCCACATCTTTGACTTTGGTCACATATTCTAAAATGCTTTGCTTGGGTTGCTTCCTTTGAGTGGTAAACTCAATCCACAATTGGTTCTTTCTTGCTCTTATATTGGAAGAAAAATATGATGACAATGTATCCCAAGTCTCTTGGGATGTTTTGAAGTTCCTAATATGGGGAAGAAGGAAGTCAGACATAGAGTTAAGAAGATATGACCTTACTAATGCATCTTTGGCACACCATGAGTTGCATCTTTCATGCTCCTCTCTTGTAGGTTGTCCTTTGCTTCTTAAAATGGGCATCTCCTCATCTCTTGATATGTATCCATAGAGACTCCTACCTTTCAAGTATGTCTTCATCCTCAAGGACCATGCTTGTTAGTTCTTCCTGTCCAATTGATCAATAAAAGAAGGGAAACCATCTCCCATTTTACCTCAATTTGCTTTGATACCAGTCTTGTGAAAGATGGATGTGCACCTCAAAAATTGAGTTGGTACTACTAATCCGTGCTTAGTACATGCCCTATTTTACTTGAGAGTTGTATTCTAGGCCCCATTAGCTTCCTAGTGACACTAAATAAGTGCATATGTGCTTTGCAGATGATGCTTCAACCAATAGGATCAAAATAGATAAGTTTGCAACTAGCTAGTCACCAAAAAGTTGCTATTTTTATCTTGACACCTACTAGAAATTTTGCTCAATACTCACAGTACAGTAACAATTAGAAAAATTCCTTCTGAGGGTATCTAATTATCTTAGAGATATAATGATTCCAAGTGGAATCACTTAAAATGATAGACTACACACTGAGCAATGTCTTTAGCAAGTAGAAGCTTACCCTTGATATTTTAGGAACTCTGCAAAGTATGACGAGTGACCACTTCGAGACAATTTTCTTGCAATTGGCGGAATGAAACTTCTTCAATCTTTGATAGCTTGTAGTAGACTTTGAGTTGTTACAAAAAGCTATAGATCATTGAAAATGGTGGAGGGTCACTGAGATATGAGCAAGACAAGTACACTGTTCTGCGTGACAATGACAGAGATGAAGATAGATGTAACCAACAATGTGATGTATTATGTAACAATGTTATACATGATCATTGGCATGAATATGATGCGCGATCATGGTGATATTAAAATCCACTTTTATAGATGCTTTGCCTCCAAGTTTGAATTCAAATTCAAACTTGGATTAACCTAAAAGTTTTCCTCCAAGTTAGCAGTTATTCCATCAAAATGATTTCTAGCTTTTATCTCTCCTAAGTCCACGAGTTTAGTGGATTTACAATATTCTCTTCATGTAAAACAATTTTACATTGGGTAATGATCAACTTATTACATGCGAGTGTTCATATGCTCCATCAAATGGATGCTCACATCTTATTCAAAGTCTAGCCAAGTGTGATGGCTTGATATTTGCACCAACAAGCTCCGATAGGCTACAGGTAATTAGTTTTCAACCTACATATAGCTTTAGTATTGTGAAAAGAAATGGTAGATACACTCCAAGGATGTGCATTGTGTTGAAAAAACCTGCTCTTGACCTCCCAAGATAGCTCCAAGGATGATAACTAGAAACCTTGAGCTTCTTAAGGATGCATGTAAACTACCCTTTTGCTTTGGAGCATCAATCTTAGATTGATTCATCAAAATAGACTACTTGACACAAAATAGATGAAGCAAAACTTGTTGTTTTTTGATGAGATGCACTATGGAAATTTACTCAAGGCTCACAACCTGCTAGAAATTGACCAAAGATATTTTTCACATCTCTAATTAGATATATCATGAATATAAAGCAACAAATTTGATGATCCATACTGAGAAAAATAAGTTTAGCAGTATAGGGGTGTCATCTCGATATTTCAAGAATTAACTACTAGAATACATAGGTAACTTCAAATCAATGTAATTCATAGGATAATGAGCCAATGATAATGAAAATTGATATCATGTAAATAGAGTTAGCAAGTAGCTACATCAATTTAAATCTCATCAAAAGACTAAGTATACAAAGAGAAATCAATAATTGAAGTTGATTGAAAATGTGAACATAGACTTGTAGCTATAGATGAGGAGAACTTCGAGATGTAGCTTGAAAAACAATCTCTATTGCACATATGGTACATGCTATAAATGGGCATGAAGCTTGGGAAGGATGAGCACAATGTATGTTTCACAAATAACTAGGTGCTTGGTCAGAAGCGCATCAGAATGTAGCTCACAATGATCTCCTATAATCCACGACTACACATATGTGTATATATGTTGATATATTTAGGTAGGGATGTGTGTGAGCACACTAGGGCCATCGAGGCACCTTTTTCCCTCTTTAGGAGGTTTTTTCCCACGGATTGTATATACACATATTGCCCTAATGGGCTACTTATCTTTTGTACATTCTAGTGGTAATACATTAAGGATTGTGTATTGAGCTCTAAGCTTCTTCTTCTTCCTTGTGTTGTTTGCGTGCTTCTGTAGACGTCTAATCCAACAATTGGCATTAGAGCATGCTACTGCTTCATATAGGGCATTGTCTACATCTCTCTGATTTCGGTCTCACAATCGCACGAAATTTGGTGAGCATAGTTTGAGCTCGTTTTGGTCTCCGAATGCACTATCACAATGCTTGTGTAGGCTATTTCATCTTTTTGTGCCAAAGATATATAGAGGTTTCAATTTGTGAGTATAAGTATCTCAAAGTCTATTACAGGTCTAGCAAGACTTGTTTGGGTAGTTGTGTTCAAATTTTTTTAGATACAATTATTTTATTACATCAGACTAAAAGCAATGATGTATTTCATATGTTGGCTATTGAGGATAAGTTGGATGGTATGAATTACCCATTGTGGGCTTATATGATGCATCATGTATTGGTCACAAAAGGACTATGGAATATTATGCAGGGTGTTGAAAGACATCTTGTTACACCTACGAATACAGGTACTGCAAATATAGGTACTGAAGCTGATGTAGATGGTGTTGAAGATGGTGGTATTCTATAGATTCCTATTCATGCTATGGTTTCTATTGCACCTACTGTAGAGCAAACTCGTTGGGATGGCAGGAATGCTCAAGCACATGCATCATAGCTTTGTCTGTCAAACATGCCATTGTTCCTCACATTCGCTCTTGCAGAGCAGCTAAGGATGCTTGTTATACACTTACTACATTGTACCAAGCTAGGAATGAGGCTCATGTTGCTTACCTCCGAAAACACTCGGAGAGTGAGCACATGAATGAAGGTGATTCTATGGATAGTGTTTTGAAAAAGATCAAGGATTTGAAAGAAAAGTTGATTCCTGCTGATGAAGTTATAATGAATAGCTTAGTTGTGCATACTATTTTGAATGGTCTTCTTGATTCATATTAGAGTTTTACTTTTACTCTTCCTTTTATGATGAAAGGCAATCCAAATGCCTTGTCATTTGAGGAGTTAGTCTTTGTTCTATTGGAGGAAGATCACTCTAGGCAAAACAAGTCCATCATGGGTGTTGTAGTTCAAGCTTTCATCGCTAGTCAGAAGGGCAAAGGTAAATGGAGCTCATCTACTAGCAAGCAAAAATTTGCAAATTTTGCACATTCAAAGAAGTAAGACAAAGATGAGAAGAAATCTAAAAAGCAGAAATTATTTTGCAAATACTATAAAGGAAATGATCATATCATAAAGAACTATCAAAAATTGGCTACAAAAGAGGCAAAGAAAAAAGAAGGTAGAATGGTTATTGCAGAGGCCTCTACACAAAAAATAGAGTCTGCTAATCTTGTGCAGAATGAAGAATGAGCGTTTACTATTGTTTGCAGTTTTGATCCATCTTCTCATGACAAATGTATGTCTATAGTAGACTCAGATGTTTGGTATTTTGATAATGGGGCAACAAACATATTACCTCGCAATGTAGTTTCTTCACTTCACTTGAGCATGCCCCTATAAGAAATTCTGTCAGATGTGCTAATAAATTCTCTTATCTTGTCATGGGAGTTGGTAAGATCACTCTGACTACTGCTAATGGTAGTTCTTTCACTTTGTCGGATGCTTTATTTGTGTCACGGATCAAGAAAAATATGTTATCAGTTTTTGCATTAGCCAAGATTGGCTTGATTGTGAAATTTATTGATGACAGATGTACAGTTCATGATCTGTCAAAGGGGGATGTCATTATTGCTTCTGGAATTTTATGTCGTGGGTTGCAAAAACTCATAGACTATGAAAGATTTGTGAATGATTCAACATGTGAAGTACATGATTCTCAAGCTATGTCAGATGCAAAGCTTTGGCATGCATGCTTTGGTCATCTAAAGTTTACTAGTTTGCTACGTCTAGAGAAATTTGAAATAATGTCCTCTTTGCCTAAACTTGAGGCACCTAGTAAACATGTATGTGAAGGCTGTATTTTGGGCAAAATGGAGTGTTTCTCCTTCCCAAAAGATGGTTCAGTTTGAGCTACTCAAAAATTGCAGCTTGTTCACAACGATATCTCTGGTCCTATGCAGACATCCTCTTTTGGAAACTATCTTTACTTCATGACTTTGATTGATGATTTTTCGAGGCATGATGGGTATATCCATTGAATGCAAAGTCGGAAGTGTTCATGTGCTTCAAACAGTTTTTGATTTGGTTGAAAATCTGTGAGCATGTAAAATGGGCACCCTCCATTCTAATTGAGGTTGGGAATATATGTCTTCTAACTTTAATGCAATTTTGGCTAAACATGGGATAAAACGTTAGTATAGAGTGCCATATACACCTCAATAGAATGGAGTTGCTAAATTGAAGAAGAGGTCACTCATGGAGATGGCAAGGCATATGGTCAAGCGTTAGGCTTTACCACATAGTTTCTAGCTTGAGGCTGTTATGTGTGCAACATATGTACTTAATAGGTGTCCTACTAAAGCGCTGGAGTCTATCACTCCATATGAGGCTTGGCAGAGTCGCAAGCCATCTCTTGCTCATATGCATGTTTTTGTTTGTCTGGCATATGCATTAGTGCCTGAACAACATCACAAAAAAGTGGATGAGAAAGCAATAAAATGTATTTTTGTTGGGTATAGTTCAGAAAGCAAAAAAGCTATCGTCTATATCATCCACATAATAAATGCATTTTGGCTAGCTGTGATGATTATTTTGTGGAAGATGCTATTCAGCCCTTACTTTCATGTACGGAGACATCTATTAGCTCCAAAGACATGTCTGATACTTTGCTACCTCTTCTTATAGGTAGATAGTCTAGTGCTTGTCCTAATGAGGAAATTCTTGACCTTTGCAGGTTTCATGTGATGATGTAGATCATGCCATTTCTGATGCAGATTTGCATGATGCACTTGTTGATGAGAGCGTTGATATTGAGGAGGCAAAAACTATGCCAAAATGGCTAGTGCAAACTTTGCATGATAGCAAATTAGATGCATCTTTGTCTTACCATACTCGTTTAGGCTCTCATAGTGCCTCATTTGCATCAGATATTGCTATACTATGGCTGCATTTAGTCTTTGTGATGAAACTGAACTTGTTTTTTTATGAAGCACAAAATTCTGAACATTGGATGGCTGCAATGAAATCTGAATATGATGCTATCATGAAAAATGGTACCTAGTCTTTATGTGACTTGCCTACTGGAAAGAAGGCCATTGGCACTAAGTGGGTATACAAGCTGAATCGTAAAGGTGATGGAATAGTTGACAAGTATAAGGCTAGGCTTGTCGCAAAGGGTTATGCATAGGAAAGAAGCATTGTTTTTTATGAAACCTTTGCTCCTACTCCTACTTGCCAAATGACTACTGTTCATAGCATTTGTGCACTTGCAAATCATCATGGTTGGAATGTACATCAATTGGACATTAAAAAAGCATTTTGGAATGGAGAGTTGCATGAAGAAGTGTATGTTTTTCAGCCCTATTGATTTGTGCTAAAAGGGAAGGAAAACCGGGTGTGCAGGTTAAAGAAGGCATTATGGTTTAAAGCAAGCACCATGTGCTTGGTATGAAAAGATATATGCCTATCTGATTGCACATGGTTTTGAGAACAGTCCAACTGAAAGCACCTTATATGTTAAGTGTGCTAATGATGTGCTTCCAATCATTGTGGTGTATGTTGATGACATGCTGCTCACTGGACCTCATGACATGCATATTGCTGATTTTAAGGCTGATTTGCAAGCCTCAATTGAGATGTCTGATTTGGGGCATTTGCATCACTATTTGGGCATTCAGTTTATGCAAGTTGATGGTGGAATGACCTTGTGTCAAATGAAATATATTGACACATTATTGCAATGTTTTGGCCTTGAAGACTTTACGCTGTCGTGGAGGTTTTATTTTCACCACTTCGCTCTCATGTAGTGGGACTAATGCTGGTGGACTAACAAAAGAATGGTAGTAATTTCTTTCGAGGTTATTTTAATAAAAGCACTACAGATTATTTAGCTTCTACGGAGTTGAACTTCAGTCTTTAGACTAAATAAGGTCCAAAAGATTACAGAGAAGAGGTTTTGTATCGTGCAACTTCAAATTTTACTGTGGTAAATATATCATTGTAGTGTTTGGTGACCTTTCAAATACACAAAAGGCCAAGCGTGCACCATAACTGTAGGGAGGGAAATCAGCCGTAGGGCATCTTTCGGAGGAGAGAGAAGATATTGCGCAAGGGACTGACGGGAGATCTGGGAGATTTTGGGCGTTTTCTCCTTCCAAGGGGCTACATCAGCATGGGCTGAGGCGGCTATTCTAAAAAAGGAAGGGACCGCAAGCGTTGGTGTGCTGCCATGGTGCAAGCATTGCCATCGGTGCATCGAAGATTTAGCTCACCTGTTCTTTGACTGCCCCAAGTCTCGTGTTATCTGGCATCACGTGACCCGAGTATTGAGACTCACGAACCAAATGAACTGGCAACAGGTGATGTTGGGTAAGGCGGTCGGCTGCTCATCAAGGCTGTGGAATGCCATCAGAGGGGAGACTCTCTGGAAGATTTGGAGGGAGCGATGCGCTATCAATTTCGGCCAAACTCCTAAGGAATTGTTGATCGAGAAATCCTTGTTTCTCCTAGGTAAAAGAATCTCCCAAGATAAGAGATCTCCACCGTTTAGACATCACTGTATTTATCTCCTCGAAAACAACAAGTTGAAACCCAAATGGGTCCCACATGAGGGTGATGATAAATTTATCCGCCTCATTTGTAATGCCCTCTAGCTTGCCATACTCCTCCCCCGCATGGTGGGATTTGGGGGGTCCCATGGGCACTAGTCCCATTCACTTGTAACTTTTTCTCTTTATTTTAATTAAAGTCCGGAAGATTAGGCTAAGGCCGAACTTCCTTTTATTTAAAAAAAAATAAAGGAAGGGATCGCAACAGAGAAAGAAAGAACAGAGTTACTAGTCTGGGGAGCACCGAAAAGGGTGGAAAAGCGGATCGAGGGGCATTGGCTGACGCGGAAAAAGAGCATACTGCTGGAACAGCTTGAATTTCAGCAGCAGGGGACCATCGCCCAGTAAGCGATGCAAGGAGTAGCTTCATCAATACTTCATCTTTCATGTCCATAGCAACAATCATACAGGATGCATGAGCTATTATTGGAACACAAACTTCCAGAGGAAATGTCTACGCTTCGCCAAAGAGAATACACACGAAGAAGAAGGCTTCTCTCTTTTCCACAGATTTATGGAAAAAGCATAATAACTTACCAAAGAGAAAACTAGAATAGAAGGGAGCATTACAGTCGGAAGACAGAGGAGAAGGTGGATAGTGCAGTCAATGAGCTCGAAGGCTTAAAGTTGAAGATGGCGATAAGGGAGAAGACGAAGTTTGCACTGAAAGAGATAAAGCAGTGATTGAGATAGGGATCAACATCGAGATCATGACAGGCTTCGAGAACCGCTATCAAAGTAGAAAGGAGGAGCTTCATCACGCTTCTTTTGCAAGAGTTATCTGTTGGATTCAGTGGGCATTCAGAGACAAACGTGACTTATGGATGCAGACGGAGTAGTGTAGAGGAAATCATTTGGGAGGGAATCAAATTTCCGTTTGAGAGAAGATAATGTTTCCGCCACGGCTTCCTAGCAAACATGTTTGGAGTAGGCTTGTAAGCAACACAACTTCCATGCCAGCATCTCTTTCATGCGGTGGTGTTATATATATGATTATCAAGAGTAACGCCTGTATGTTATGTTGACTCAAGCTACAAACTGAGTTCAGAACAGTTTCATTCATGTAAAGTGAACATTTGCAGTATATGGAGTTGATTCAATCATGGGAAGGTTTTGGTCGAAGAATTCTGTTAGTAAAAATATTTAAAGATGATGTGTAGAGTTAAATAATGTTTCCACATGAAAAGAGGCTAAGGATGCGCGATATACAATAGAGGTTATTGGTACATGAAGGGAGGAAGGGAATCAGCTTTAAAATTTCAGTCCAAGCAAATTCACAGAAAGGACGCCAAGTTTTAAGGTTTTCCAGGTTTCTCTGCTATTTTGGTAAATCTATTTTCTTTGTTCATCATTCACCTCTTAATGAAACGCGTTTCTTTGTTGGTTATACTTTCGGTTTCTTTCATATCTACAAGAGCTTACGAAAGTTCTTATGAGTGCTGAAAGTATTATATGACTGTTTAGGACCTTCAATCAGGAGTATTTATGCTTTCATATGTGAACTGCAACAGTTTAGAAGTATTATGTTCCCTGAATGTGTGCATATTAACTGTTTTACTCAACGTCATATCATAAGAAAATAATTAACTTCTTTTTCTTTTCTCTTAAGAAATGCATTATGGAATTCCATCTTCACCTAATGCCTCGAATGTAGCAAACACTACGACGCCTTAAGTAAGGGCAGTAAGAGTTTTGTGTCTCAAAGGGTAGGACAGATTCCTGCATGCTCAAATCTTGAAATCTAAGGATAAAAACTGCTGGAATGTTGAATGTACATTGATGTAAATGCTTGCATGCATGTTTCGCTAATGTGATGATAATGGTTTTGTCGTGTTACTTAGCATGCAAAAGAATATCTAAACCATGAACAAATCATTCTATGAATGAAAATAAAATTTTGTCCTAACAGAATCATTAAAATATGTTGCTTAATCTGCACACGCAAGGCGAGAGGGATAAGGGTACATGGAATTTGATCGGGAGACAAAAAGCATTGTTTGCTCTTTATAAGTTCTGTTTGAGTTTTAGGGAACTCGTGAAAAGTTAGGAAGATTTTTACGGAATTAAAAAACAATCTTTGAGTGAGAAATGCAACTTTTACGTTTGCCTCTTAGAAAGCTATGTGAAAACACGGGTGTTTCCTTTTATTTGTCATGTAGCTCAAAAACATGTGATTCTGTAAACTTTTGTAAAGGCAAACGTGGTTAGAGAGTTAATATTATGCTTGCCTATGGGTTAAGAAGAAAGTAAAAGGTTGGATTCTAATGATACTTTGATCTAAAGCTTCACTTAGTTCTCGCCATCCTTTCCACGAACCCCGCGATAGCGTTCGCTATAATTCTAATGGCCGCCAAGGTCACTTTCTTGGCACTCTGTGTGCACCCCTAAGCGCGTGTGAACTAGACCACAACGCCTATTGCCACTCCTATGGAGACAGGTTTATGATTGAGTCTTTATGATGCTCGAGATGCATTTGATGCTACTCTCTATCAGGAGGCTCTTGGATGTCTGATTTACATATGCACTACTTGGTTAGATAATCAGTTTTCTATCTCATAGATGGACACGTTTATGCATTGCCCAGGAGTCAAGCATTGGCAGGCCATTAAGTGCATTTTTCACTAGTTGAGTGGTACCCGACGGCTTGGATTGTTTTATCCTAAGGGGGATCACTACCACTAGATTTGCATTCTTTTTCTCATAGTGATTAGGCTAGTTGCTATGACACTCCTGTGTCCACTAGTGGTTATTGGTTCATGCTTAGTAACTCATGTATATCTTCGTTGAGCAAGAAGCAGCCTACCATGGCCACTTCTAGTTGTGAGGCAGAGTATAGGGCAAATTTCACAGCGACTCTTGAGTGTGTGTGGCTGAGATGCCTTATGGCTGATTTGGGTGTTGGTTAGTCTTCTACCACCACCATCTTCATTGAGAGTTAGAGTGCATTGGCAGTTGCGAGGAACCCTATGTTCCATGCTTGCACTAAGCACATTGAGGTGCATTATCAATATGTCAGGGAGAGGTTCTCTGTTGGAGAGATCAGCTTGGCATATGTAACAATCTAGGAGAACATTGTAGACCTTTTCACAAAGGATTTGCCAAGGGAGAAATTTGAAGCTTTTTGCAAAGCTTTAGGCTTACTTCCTTTTTTGGATTGATTCCACATAGCTTGGCACTTCCTTATACATGAGTGCTAGCTCCTTGTTCACTGCATCACTCCTAGGGAGGATTTGTTGATATATTTAGGTAGTCATGTGTGTGAAGACACTAGGACCATCGGGGCACTTTTTTCCCTCTTTAGGAGGTTTTTTTCCCCCAACTTGTATATATGCCTATTGCCCTAACATGCTACTTATCTTTTTTAAATTCTAGTGGTAATATTTTTAGTATTGTGTGTTGAGCTTCAAGCTTCTTCTTCTTCCTTGTGTTGTTCCCATGCTTCTCTAGATGTCTAGCTCCAACAATATATAGGAGTTTTTGAATTCAAAACTTGGAGGGATTGTACCTAAAAGTTCCCTCATGTTTGGAGAATCTCTTTCTAATCATTCGTGCCTAACAAGGCCATGACTTTGTCCTTTGATATTTACTTTTGATGTAGTTACTTTTCAAGTAATAACTATTACAAGAGTTTGTTTCTATGTTCTCTCATTGAGAGTATTCATAACCAATGCTTTATAATAATAAGTGATCAAGCACTAGGCTTGGATGAAATACACCAATATCTCTCCCTCAAGCCTAGCATGCTTGAGTCTTCATTCTTCCTTGATTTCTAGCAATCTAATCATGCCTTTGATCTACTTAACTTGATACCATCCAACGGCTTAGTTAGCATATCTGCACATTGAAGATTAGTACATAAATAGGACAGTTGAATATCCTTTCTCATCAATTTCTCTCTTACATAATGATAATGGAATTCAATATGCTTGGTTCTAGCATGGTAAACTTGATTAGTTGCTAAGTGAAGTGAGCTTGTATTATCTCCAAAGATATGAGGATTTAACTTATGTTACCCCAAATCTGAGTATAGACACTTTAACCACATTTTCTTGTGTTGCATTGGACAAAATACTATATTCAGCCCTAGTAGATGATAGAGCAATAGTTGGTTGTTTCTTTAAAGACCATGAAATTAGTTTGGAACCTGCAAGAGACAAATAGCCTGATGTACTTTTCCTATCATCCTTTTATCCAGCCCAATCTCAATCTGAGTAAAGTTTGATATCAACTTCTGAAGTGAAGGGATAAAAAAGCCCTTCATTGATGGTACTCTTCAAGTATTTGAGCACTCTCTTGGCTGCTTCCTTGTGTGGCTTCCTTGGTTTGTGCATAAATTTTTGAGTATGCTAACATTATAGCATATGTCCACCCTTGTGAGAGTTGCATAGTTCAAGCAGAGAGAGAGAGAGAGAGAGATGAAAAAATAGTGGTAAAAGAAATGCATTATATATATATATATATATATATATATATATTGTGTTTGTTTTAATATATCCGTTTGTGTTTTTTTTAAGTTACTCTTTGGACATGAACAATTCAAGCAAATAGGGCCATGCAAGATTTTTGAAGAACTTAATCGCTTGAATTGGTCATGTCCAAGAGAAGTGAATAGCTTAAAGCCATATGTTACCTTGCACACCAAGAAACTTCACTGACTCACAAAAGAGGCTTGGAGAATGATTGCTAAGAAAAATTATGAGAAGTAAGAGAGAGAAGGCACACACTAAAAAATGGCACAAATGAAGTGAAGAGCTTATATAGGTATCTTGGTTGTTTTGACTGTTGGTGTGTTATGGCATCCTCCGATTGACCCACATCATTCAACCATTGCACATTCAAACGTATGTTTCCATGCATAATCTTTTCAAAGTTCCATTTGATTTGATTGTTTAAAATTCTGAGGTGTGTTGGGACATGACACACTCTCATTGGCCCACATCATTTGACCATTGCTATTTTTTCTTCCCATATAAATATCACATCCATTGGCTTTTGCTCATTTTACACCTCCAACAAGTTTCTCCATCCATATTCTAGCGCTACTATCTTGACTTCTTTACATGCTTGATTCAAGTGATTATGCTTGTTTTACCATCTTTGACTTCTTGTATTCGTTTGAATTGGTTATCCCATGCATTACTCAGAAGCGTTCTCAAGGATTTTGAGATGGAAGAGAAGAATCCAATTCTAAGTATGTCTCAATCTAAGAAAATACTAGATCTCATGGTTCAAGAGGGCTTGAGAGTTAACCACTTCTGAGATGCAAGGAAAATGTTCAATCCCACTTTTGATTTTGAAGAACTTGTGGAAAAACATAAGCCATATCATATGGATTAGTGGAAGAGCTTCATGAACATAGTCAATGGACATGAAGCTATTATCCCTAGAAACAAATATGCTCACCCAAGCAACTTTGGGGAGGATCCTTTTGACAAGGCCAAAATAACTAGAAAGTGTCAGAAGGCTTCCCCATTGCATAGGAGGATGGAGTTTGGCCCCCAACATGAAAATGGTTTTTTGTTTACTTCCATTGAACAAGGGGGTTTTTATTTTTCTTAATCTTGTAGAAAGTGATAATAATGAAGAAAAATATGTTCATGAAGAGAAAGAAACATTTCTAAACCTTTCTCTTGAGAGATATTCATGAATTGATTTCAAAGAAATTATTGACGAGATTAATCTTCAAGAAGAAGAAGAAGAAGAGGTTAATAATTTTGATGTGGCAACTTTCAGAGCAAACACAACAATTAGAGTGCCAATAGAAGGTGTAAAGATTAAAAAAAAAATCACTTCTTCCTCAGAATCTTCCATATTACTTTGTCTCTTGGAAGGCCTTTGTTCATTTGTATTGCATTCAAGAGCTCTTTAACCTAAGAGAAGATTATTTCCTTGCTTCAACAGCTGAATTTGAAGAAAAACCAAGGAAGTTTATAAATTATATGGAAGAACATAAAGAGGAATTTTTAAGCCTGGAGTAGCTTGTCAAATGATGTATTTAAAGATTCATCCAAAGTTTTTTCTAGTTGCTATGATAAGGTACTTGCAAAGAATCCAATACTTGCAAGTGAAAATTTTGAACAATGATAGAAAGATCTAGGGATTTATTTTTTTGGATGAGGATACTCATTTGTGAAGGTTGTTGAGGACAAGGGAAAGATAAGAATTGATGTTGAAGAAGCAATACAAGATGAATAAGAGGTTAATGTATATGCAAAAACACTTTCCTTATAGCTATGGTCATATGTGAGACACGGCCGATTCAAGCAACCAAGCCCATCCGAGACTTTCTGATGAGCCTATTCGCTTGAATTGTTTGTGTCCTAAATTAATTCAATTTCATGAGTTTTTTTTTTTGGCTTGCTCCTTATGTTATACCCTTAATCCTCATAATTCATAGATGTTCCTAAGAAATGTAAGAAAATTTACCTCTTTCTCTAATAATTATGATCATTTGCAAGACATGACCAATTCAAGCGACTTAACCCATGTGAGACTTTCTAATGAGCCTATTTGCGTGAATTCAACATGCCCTATATTTATTAAATTTCTTGAATTTTTTGCCTTGCTCCTTATGTTATACCCTTAATCTTCATCATTCATAGGTGTTGCCAACAGATATAGGAAAATTTACCTCTTTCTATAATGACTATGATCATTTATGAGGCACGACTGATTCAAACGACTAAGCCCATTTGAGAGTTTTTGGTGAGCTTATTTGCTTGAATTGGTCCCATCCTAGATAAATCCAATTTCATGAGTATTTTTTCTTCTCCTTATAAAATACCCTTCTTCCTCATCATTCATAAATATTGGCATCAGATATATGAAAATTTACCTATATTTGTAATGCTTGTGATATACAACCGATTCAAGTGATTAGTCCCATCAAAGATTTTCTTATGAGCCTATTCGCTTGAATTGCTCGTCTCCTAGATTCATTTCATGACTTGTTTTCTTTTTCTATTTTTCATATACAAGTCAATGCTCCTTCATCATTCATAGGTTATTTTTTATCAATGCTCATATCGACGATCATACTGACGCCTATGTTGGGTGTATCGTCATGAATACCGCTGCCTGCTGGGTGTACGAACGCTTATTCTGATGAGCCTGCTAGAGTACTGTCGCTTATACCAATGACCATATGTGCAAAATTATTTTTGGGCAGAGTGTGTTGTCTTTTGCTACAACAACATTACCATGATATTGTTTAGCAAAAGACAATACACTCTGCCCAAAAAAAACTGAGTACATGTGGTATGTACTCTAATGCCAAGCAAAATATCATTTCATAAAGCAAAATATTATTGGACACAAAAGAGATAATCAAAATTAACCAGGAACCATAAATCATGTACCAAAAAAGTTATATATTTCATAAATGACGCATGTACAAGAGTGTGGCACACCATTGTCATATATGAGGCTTTTACAGAATGTGGCAAAGCATTGCCATATAAGAATCAAATACAAAATTCTAGTGCACCACTGCCATACACATGCAGAGAATGTTCCATATCAATAGTCCTGCAACAAAGAACATTCATAAATGAGATAAATTCATGTGAGATTTATAAACAACAAGTCAGAACCAAGTTTATAAATTCATCACCTCATTGCAAACACTCCCATGAAACGACCGCGCTGCATCCCTCCAAGTCCTTGAGTAGTGCACTAAATCCATGAGGATATCCATAAGCCTCCTCCATTCCTGTTGGAGGATGACCCATTGCCAGCTCGTGCACCAAATATACAAAACATTCAAGGAACATACATGACAAGCTTAACAAAAAAAATTCAATAAACCAAATGGTACTTACAAACTCGTGATGCATCCTATCATATCCACTGCTGCTCAAATATGATGGTCCAACAGTATCTAAACGTGTGGCTGCAGCATCCCGTTGCTGGCAATATCGGTCAGGAGTCTGCTGCTGCTCATCGCGAATCATATCCCACTCCTCATCACCTAACCATACAGGTTGTGGTAAGCCTGCTCTGAAAGCATCAGGAGCCTCAGATCATCGATGGGACATAACTTCAGGTGCGGTGTGCAGAATCCACTCTGAACTGATAAGAGGCTGCCCATGTGCTCGTCAGAACTCCTAATAAATGGTCTCTCTGATATGAACTCTAAGAACTGCTCCTCTGGCATGAAATGATAACCAAAGAACTCAAATAATTAGCATATGATAATAAAGGTAATATAGAGAAATAGTAGTGTTTTTTACCTTATACCAGGGTAAACAATAAGACCACCCCCTAACTTGAAAGTATATAAATGTGGGCAAATTTCTTGAAGTATATCTTATTATAATTTTAAATATTTTGGCAAATTTTGATGAGAAATTTCATTTGAAATATAAAAATTTATGATCGTTTTTTCTATGTATATGCAAACTGTAAATTGTGACATGCATATAAACCATTATATAGTATTATAGTATGCTATAGATTTACGTGCTATAAATTCACCATGAAAAAGCATAGTTGATAGTGTGTACACACCTATCAAGCGATTGCAACTAAAAAAAAGAGTCCAAAAGTGAAAAATGCATGTCTGCGAATACAACAATCATGTATATGATGATTAATTCAAGCAAACCCCAAATTCACCATCGAAAAAAATCTCCATTGTGAGCTATGGCAATCAACCACAAGACTATATAGCCATCCACAAACTGGAAACGGAAGACCAAAAAATTTCCAAATTGCAGCTCGAACAGAAATCCCACAAGTGATGTCGATTAATACAACAATCATATGTACGAGGATGAATTCAAGCAAACCAAGATGTATATAGTATATATTGCTATGGGTGTGTGTGTATATATATGTGTGTGTGTGTATTGTTGTGTATATATATACACACAGTTGTGTAACTATTGTGTATATACTAGTGTATGCATATACTATTGTGTATGTACTGGTGTATATACTGAATACAGGTATATATATATTGTTGTGTATAAATAACAATATGTACTGTTGTATGTATATATAAAAACACAACAGTATATACTATTGTGGAAGTATAGACTATTGTGTATATATTGTTATGGAAGTATAGACTATTCTGTGTGTATATTGTTATGTAACTACTATTGTATCTTGAAGAGTCCTATAACCCAATGCAAAATGTATGCTTGGATATACTTTTTCAACAAAAAATTACAAACAACAACAACACACCTTTGTTGAATCAAATGAGGGTGTATAGATGCACTTTGGAGAGTAGATTCTAATTTCAAACCCGCACAAAATAGTTGGTCGATCATTCAATTTGATTGGAGATATGATATTGGAAACTAGCTTGGCCATGGATAGGTTTTCAGATCCTAATATAAGAACTACCTGGCCAATGTTTAACAAACAATCTTTTGCTCATAAATTACAGAAACTCTTGCTAATATGCTATTCAGTCACATTTGGAACAATCTCTAAACCATGGAGTTTGGAGCCTTCTTCACTTGCCTGCACATGAGACCCTCCCAAAAATTTGGCTCTTCACATCATAAATAAATTTTACTGAAAGAGTAAATGATTCCAACATGGGTTATTCAAATGAGTTGCTTTGGGGAACTAGTTTCTTCACAATACCATGGAAAACTTTCTACAATTAACATGAAGAATCAAAATAGCCTGGCATATCAACATCATCATATGAACTTCTCGAGGCCCATCTACCAGCAGTTCCACAGATCAATCATATGTAAGGGTTGGTCTAGTATACCTCATGCACAGCTTGTCTTGAATAATCAAATGCAGCTAATGAAATGAATCATTTCAGCACGGATTATTTAAACTCTATCACTTGTATATGAAAGCCATTTTCTTCATAGCAGAATTGGTCATTTTGATGTCCTCTCCATCTTGTTGCATGCGAATTCTACAAAGCTTGAAGCATATAGCAAGTAGGTGGATAAGCATCCTCTAAGTGTGAATCTTAACAGTTCAAGAGCACCTCCACAACGTGCTTGGCATCTTGACCAAACTTCTCTTTCCCAACTGCCATTTCCACTAAGCTTAGATATTGAATGGCCTTTGCTCTCAACATTCTGTTGGATTCGTCATTAGCATTGATTAAAATAGCCTTAAGAAAAGGCATGAAACTATCATAATAGACTTGAAAGTCCTCCCTTGATGCATCACCCATAGATGCTAGAGCAATCAGGGCTCCTTGCATCGATCACTTGCCACTTTGCAAAGTGTGAGAAATTTGACTACATCCCCATCAAGATATGGATTGAGCAACCCTGGCCCACAACTCTCATGACATTCAAGATTATTGTTGGCACATGAGCCTGTACTTGAGCATTCTGGAAATCATCCATGGCTTCAAACAATGTAGGACTACTCTTCGATGGAACTGGTTTTGCAAAACTGGGCCAAGGTCTATGGAAATCTGCCCCAATAGCATTATTGGCTGCCCAATGCACCTTACTTTGAGAATCTAGGAAAGAGTTCAAAACCATATTTACTGCAGACTCCAATGTCTTTGACATGATCTTAGCTCATATTCTACAATCTGAGCCAAAGCAATGAGAGAGGCATGACATCTTTTCCAGTCCAGTTCTACAAGGTGTACTGAATTCTAATGCTCCAGGTAGCACCGAACTGTCTGCATGGTCCTTGCATCACCAAGCTTCTCAAGCATGATGTTATCCAGATCATAGATTGCATGCACTGGCTCTACAAGCCATGGTTTAGGGACATCCAAATTCATTGTCAAAGTTTGAGTGGGTGGCATGTTATAGAATATAGCCACATGACCAGATTAGAAGCGAATCAGAGTTGAAAGGATACCTCTTGAGCTCAAGGGATCAATGATAGCATCTACATGTACAATTGCATCCTCATAATGAAATGGCTTTGGAGAGAGGCTATGCCCATGTATACAACATTCTTATTGTTGACCCTTGGTTTCAGTATGGTTGATCTTATAGCCAACGAGCTGACACCAAATACACCCCCAAAAGGGCCATAAAAAAAAAGTAAAGGATCCAGAATACTGAAATCAGGTAGCTTATTGCAATAACTAATCAGGAAAGCTTTAGGGAATGAAGCTCTATATATTCATAAAATCTCTGCTTGTGAGGCAACATTGTAGTAATTCTTAGAATTTGTAGCCAAAGATATCAATCTTATCACATCTGCGGCTACTAGCATGGTTAAAGACAAATATTTGGTTGTCTACAGCTGCCCAGATCACCGAAGAAGATCAACTGTGTTGCAATAGTCCTGATATGAAATCAAGCAATCTCTTTCATATATAGATGTAAAGAGGTCATATCCCTCGTGCAATAAGCCTGTGCTACCATAGGCACTACGAACACTTAGCAAACATAGCATTATCAGGATCACAACCTATCTGGCTCACATCCCTTATAAGATGTTTCAAAGCTGTTGAATCCCTCTCAAATTCATTTCCTCCAATATTTGAAGTGAAAGTCGCTGCATCGAAAGTCCGATGTTTAGCACAAAGCTGTTTTGCTTTATACAGACTCCCAGTCTTGGCGTACATGTCCACTAGGGCATTATTCACCACAGTCACAGTCTCTAAACCATTCATTACAATCTACTTATATAGTAGCTGGCCTTGTCCCACAGACCCTACATTAATACATGCTTTCAATAAGCCCAATACTGTTGTCATGTATAGCAGTAATCCCTGCTTTTGCATTTCATCAAAAAGACTGAGAGCAAATGAGTTGCATACCTAGTTGGCATAATGTTTATCAAGGCTCCAAAAGACACTGCATCTGGGCTTGATAAACAATTAAATATTATTTGTGCAGAAATTAGATCTCCAATGTTCGAATAAAAATCAACAAGAGTGTTTGCTATGGTCTGATCTAACTCATAGCCCCTGTCACAACTCAGAGCATGGATTAAAAGACCTTCTTCTAGTCATATTTCTACTGGAGGCTTTCAGGACACACAAACTTGTAACAACACTTGGCTGTATGCCTTCAAAAAGTGATCCATTGAATAGGTCAAATGCCTTTGAAGTTTCTCCACACTCAAAGAAGCCAAAAATAAGACCACCCCATGTCATGACATTTCTATCTAGAAGCCTCATGAATATTGCATCTATTCAGTGGAAGAGACCGATGGAGTTTAAGCTCTCAATGATATCCAAGCAACACCTCCCTCTCTCTCTCTCTCTCTCTCTCTCTCTCATACCTGTAGCCACGAGCGCTTGGAGACGATCGACAGTGGACTCCAAGGAAATATGGCTTCTCGCGAGTGGCGAAACTGAAGACTGATGAACGCTGCATGTATAGCACAAAGGGCTAAAGTTCTAAACATTAGAACTATGGTTTGTTGAAAATAGGGCTATTTTTAAAAGTTTCCTACTCACTAAATATAGCAAAAACTTATGGATTTCTCTAAATATTCACCTTTAGGCTAATATGCGCCCCTAATTATTTCCCTGCCTTATGCTTACCTGGCATAATAAGAGCTAATAAAAATGATCTTTCTTTGTGGCCAGCCATGGTGGCATGTTATAATTGACCAAACATACCTGCCATGTCCTCCATGAAGAGCTACGTAAACCAAATGGATTTACTCCATCCATAGCTAGGCCTAGGTGTATGTTTCGAGGCTCACTAGCAAACTCTAGCCACTTACTATCTATGAGCTTCCAAGCATCAAAGCCAACAGGCACTCGCATTAGACCATCTGTAGACCTACTCTTTGCATAGCATGACATAAACATGTTCTTTATTCATAGAATGATAGAAAAGTGGTGAAGAACCTTTAGAGGGTTTGCTTCGCCTGCAATGTCTTCTCTAAATCTATTTCTCCACACTTTGGACATATGTGGAGATGCTC